>VWYH01002335.1:38471-135663 GCA_013399365.1 Pampusana beccarii | reverse complement strand
ATAAGAAAATAAAATTATAATTTATTCACAATTAGGATTTAAATTTAGAGCTTTGTCATTATAAACTGCTGATAAAACAGTATTTTATAACATTATAAATACTTTGAATTCAGTAACACTACACCATTATTAAAATAATAACTGTGAAAAATTAACTATTAAGTCTAGATAATACACTGTCATGAAGTATCAAGTAACTGGTGTATTTTATCAAAGGGACAGAAATGCAAGTGTAGCAATTGCAGAACATCTTGCATTCTAAAGAGTTACATACCTGTACGAATTTGAATTAGAATGCTCTTGATTGTGTGAATTTGATGCAAACACATTTCCATCAATATCTTCATCATCTTCATCACTTTCCTGACTCTCTTCCGAGTCATATTCCACTCTACTTTGCGATGGAAGAAGAGGCTAAAAATTCACACAATATTCCTTAAGTATCTTCAAGTCAACATCTACTTTTAAACAGTCTTTTAAAAATGCAACATTATAGTATTTAATGCTTTTTGTTAAAAAGCAGGCATATAATCTTACACAATTTAGTAACAGCTGGAGTTTGTACCTTAGGAAAAGGGTAACTTGTCCATAAGCATTGCATACTTTAACACCTTCACTATTTTTCACATTATTCAACATTCTAACGCTGAAAATGAAAATGCAAATAGATTTCCAACTCTTATTTGCCTTACTTTAATGTCAGATATATCAAAGCACATGTAAGACACACAAGCTTGTATTTGTCAGAGAGAAGCCAAAACCACCAGTATATTTTAACTCTAGTTCTTCCAAGGGCTCAGAGGACTAAAGAACAAGAAAATCCTATTCCCTGTCAACAGTGTTCAATATTTACGACAAGCCCACCATCAGCGCCCCACTGTGTTATTCAGTATTTTCACTTTCTGGTTTGTGCTTGCTCCCAAAATACTGCTTACATTTATTTTGCTGATAGGGCTAATATTTGTTATAGAAATGTACCATACAAATCCATGTTGTTGTATAATCATGTAGCTTTCTACAAAGAAAGATCTGAAGCAGTAGACTTGACACAAGGCAACCTAATTTGACTTCTAGTAAGCATACAAGCTCATTTCCCTCATTTTAAATAGAAGATAAAAGCTTCTCACATTTCCTTGTTCATCTAAATAGCTGATCCATAATTATCTATGCATTTGTACTCTGCAACTGTAAAAAGCAATGTTTGTTCACACCATTATCTGAAAAAAATTAATTTCCTAACAACAGTACTTAAGTAAGCTGTTTCAAAAACATCTATAGGTAGTGTTTTAGAAAAAGCTAAACATGAGTAATAAAAACAGGCAGCTTCTATCACACATCTAAATTTATACCTGTAATAAAGGCTAAGAAGAAAAGTGAGAGAAGTGAGAGAATACAGTTAACTGTCATAATAGCAAAAAAAATTACCTTTGCAATAAAATAATCCCAGATGCTAAGCTCAGGTGGAATAAATCTTTCTTTGTAAGACAGAGATTCTTGGTCTACCAATGGCAATGCAGGCGACTGAGAACTCTCTTTTGGAGAGGTTTTTGATGAAAGCCTGTAACGTTTTTGCTGTTTCTCTCCATCATCTACAGAGGAAGAAAACACAGTATGTTGCTTTAAATTGTCTGCCCACTTCCCTACTGCTTTTAATAAAGGCATTTGTAATAGAGTGTATCTTCCTCATCGTAAGTTTTCAGAATTTTATCTTAACATTTCTGTGGCAAATAAACATAGAGAACGTCAATGGTTCGATACATAAAAATAATACATAACTAGAATTCCAGATAGGGAAGAGTCCCCATTACAAATAATATAAAACAGAGTACACCCATAACTACATCAGAAGGTTTCTTCCTACAATAAAGATGACAAATACTGTTGCCCAAGCAACAGCACTACAAAACATGAATAAGTACTAAAGAGTACTGACTATGCTTGGTTTTTAAGATAATCCAAGAGTCTCGTCTCCCAGACTACGTAGTGCAAATACCTAAGCTTACCATTCGTACTCCAAGTTTCAACTCTGCCTCTCCTTCCAGAGGAGGTCTATACTTCTAAGCAGTACAATTCTGATAAATCCATTTGTCGTGACCATATATTTCTCCACCAAATATATCCCATTTTAACTAATACAATCCAATATATACATTACCAAACAGGAAAGGACTAATTATTTGTAATAATATTTTATTCTAACTCCCAGGACTTGAGGGGTCCCCTACACTTCTCCCAACATTATTTTTTTTCAGAATAAGAAGTGTCTACAAGAGAATTATTTGACTTATACTCTTGATGATTACAGTACTCTAGGAAACAGCTTATCCAAAGTATCAGAAATATCTTAATACAGTTACATCACAAATGAATGAACAACCAAGCCTCGTTTCAGATACCTTATTTCTTGTTGAGAAGTATCAACTTCACAAACATGGAAAAAGTAATGGCTTACTTAAAAAGAGGCTCACATAAGCATCTGATAACAGGAAATCATTCTGGTTCGTGGTAGATAAATTCTGTTCCAATGCAGCCTTTCTGTTAGTAGAGGAGGAATGACACCGACTGTCACCGTCCCTGACCAATAACTGAATGTTCTGTCTCTCCAGAACACTTCTGAAGTGGCAGGGATGAGGGAATCATGTTTGGAGATTTGATACATGGTGGCCTCCATTGTCCTTCCATTAAGAGACAAAATGGTTTTGAATTTATTTCCTACTTGATTGTAAAATTCGTTTTTATTGTCAAGTAAACAGATGTAATACATGAAGATTAGTTTTTTAGGGAGTAGATTTTTTTAAGCTGCCATTTGAAGTCCCCAGAACTTTCAGGATCTATTTAACTAAGTACTAAAAAAAAAATCACTGTTTTTTTTAAGCATTTCAAAATCTCCCTTTTCCACAGTTAATGTTTGAAGACTATGACATCACCCAAAAGAATCATAGAATACAGTTCCACCCCACCCCAGTCTTTTTTTTTTTTTGTTAAAAAACAAAAAAAACCCCAAACAGTTGGGGAAGAAGAATATAGAAAAAACTTTCCAGTTTTTTGTTTAGCAGGTGGGTATTTGTTTGTTTTGTGTTGAGCAATAATGAAACCAGGTAGCTAGTCATAAAAGATCTCATGTAAATACCTCTTAACCAAGGGGAATACGCGTTGCCTTATTATTTGAGTCTTCGGCTGACACAACAGCAGTAACAAACAGGCTCCAAGAAAGCAAATTTACAGGCCAAAAGAGCTTATCTGCAGATTAGACATCCCTGTCACTGAGTTAATGCATCAGCCTCTTGGGCCAGACCAGTTGCAAGGATGAACTAATATGAATAATCACAAATGCAAATGGGTGCCTTGTTTTATCTTTCGTTACTCCCTTCTGGTACCACGGGCCCACAAAACTAACTTACAGGGAAGCTTCTGAAATTGCTTTCCCCTATTAATAACACTGGAGATGGCACAAAAAGAGCCAGCAGCCTGATGAATGCCTGAAGTGAACTGCTAGAAAGAAGTACTTCCTATGCCCTTATTTTTTTGGTTCACATGTTTTAGCCACAGGAGACTTTTGAGTCTTGACAGACCCTTGAAAGACTATTTCCTTCAAAACTCTCATGGGTACTTCAATCACTTGGAAACAGAAGGTCCAACACTCTGGACAAAACAAAAACAGCGCTTACTTAAGAACTTACTTAAGAATATTCCACATATAAGCTTTACATGCTCGTAACACAAACTGAGCCAACTGTAAACACTGAGGAAGGCTAACATGGAGGTTGATTTAAAAAACAAACAAACCAAAACACAACTTCAAGGGGTTTTTAATACCTCACAACTAATTTTTTTTTTTNAACAACTAATTTTTTTTTTTTTTTTTTTTTTTCAAATGGGCAAATTATCTGTATTCACAGTGGCTGACGGAATTATTTCAGAATTTCTGGTTATTTTTGGACCAGGAAAAAAACATGTTTTTCCAAGCATTTTCAAAAATATTTTTAACCACATATGAAGACAACCATTACCACTACAAGCAGCCGAACTATAAAATAATTAACATATACAATCTAATAAAAGCTGAAGACAGCATCTTATCTTTCAGCTTGAAACTGGGATATTTTAACAGTCTGTATTACACTACTACACTGTAACATTTCTTCTATTTTCCTGTTGGGGATATTATTGGAAATCCACTTACCTGTATTAAAAGTCACAAATATAAAAACTGCAGTACAATGCATTTTCATTTTATTATGTAAAGCTCATCAGCTAAGAGAGAACATGCACATGCATCACTCTGAATGAATTTTTAGCAATTGCTTAAAAAAAAAAAACTTCACTAGGCAGAAAAATAAGGAGCAAGTGTTGCATGATACAGAAATAAGCAAGTATATGCTTGCAGGTTATTTTTCCTAAGCAGAATTTTAAAAACAAATGCTTTACTTTAAAATAGTAGTTTTTTTGCTTTATGTTGGATCATACTTCACATTTTTAAGAGTACTGAATGCTTGCCATTGGGAAAAAAAAAAATCAATATTTAAGACAAATGAAAGTACAACCATATAAATAGTTCGAAATACATACTACTAATGCCAAATTCTTTTTTTAATTTTAAAAATCTTTAAGTAAATTAGCAAATTCTTTAAAAATATGACTTTGTCAATTGAGATTCCAGATCACCAATTTTTTTCACTTTCAAATTCTTCATATATTTCTAGTTTAAACTATATTTTTTTTTTTTTNTTTTAGTTCAAATTTTTTCTATTCAGTCTAATTGTAAGACAAATGTAAAAATGTTATTTTCCAAGAATATTGGAATATTTCAGACAAGGAAAATGCTTCTGTTTCTACCAAGATCTAACAGGCATAATGACAGTCAAATGACTTGTTGCACACATCACTTCCCTTCCACCTTCCCAGAATGAGCTAAAGGCAGATCTTTCAATTTCAAAAAAACCCTAAAATGTACAGAGTTACTGTGTCTTATTGAAGACTGGGTGCAGGCATGAAGCACCAACACTCGAACACCCTGAGACAAATGCAAGTCTTCCCTTAAAGATGTAAAATTATGAAGTATTCGTCCTAAAGACGCATCATCCTTGACTTCAGGCATCAAAAAATATCAGCACTGCTGAAGCCCAGAAGAATGGAATGACAGAGGTGACAAAGAAATACTGATTTTGAATCACACCTCGCGTCATTTTTGTAAGTGTAAAGCCTTGTGCAGATTTCTGTAATCCTTTGGGAAACTGTGAAAGCCAACTCCAACAGCAGGCTGGTGACAGTCTGCACTGCTGTACATTTTTACTTCAAACTTAAAAAAAAGTTACAAATCCTGAAGTTTTCAACATGATATTCTGCTTACTCACGGGCAATAGCCCATGTGGCCAAGGTGATGAATTTAATGAATTAGCACTCTACCACGGCAATAGCACTTGAGTCCTGTCACCTGTGGTTTAATTCCTATTTGTACATAAGACTGCTAATTCTTGGTTATATTTATGCACCATTTAATGAGTAGTGATTCACTGAAAAGCTCAAAGCATGTATATATTAAACTCTTAGATGTTTCTGAAGACATTAGATACACTGGGGGCATTTCAATAATCAGTGAATGGAAACCTTTAAAAAAATTAGATAAGTACAATGAAATACCTGGTGACACACACAAAGTTCGTTGACATTTCCTGTTCTGACTATTTAAGGCTTCTTCTACTGACCCAAAATAACTACATCATGCACAGTGCAAACACTTCAAGTCAAACTTCTGATCTGTTTTAATGCCTGACTTAAGCAAGAATGAGATAGTAATAGTGAGAATACAAAGACTTCAATACAGAATAGAAAGGCCACACAAGTAATGAAGTAGTCAGTACTCTGAAGTACCGTAAGAAAAAAAGCCTAACATTCCAGTCTCTAATTCTGAGCTGAAATTCAAGGCAATTATTCTCACATTGATGCCAAAGTTTCCATTACTGACAATACTGCATGGAATTTTGCATTAAAAAGGTACAGCTTGGTATGGCTGTTAAAGGTCCTTGCACAAGCTGAAGGCTTCAGAACTTGAGTAATCTGTATCATTTCATCTGTTCTAAGATTAGGTGATTCCTGGAAATAAACTCTAGAAATGTATAGTTTTTACTGCTGTTTCTGATTTGCTGGTGCAATTGAGTAGCAGATACATAGCACTGTCGGATCTAGTCTGAAGCAAAAAGTTTCTAGTCTAGGCAAATTCAGTTTTTGTTATTTTGTTTTAGATTCTGCACAAAACCTACTTCACAGTAGGAATAGCAGATAAAGAGAGTTCTAAGTGTTTGGGTTTTTTTACAATTGCCTAAGGAAAACTTGGTCAAACACTAAATTAATCTTCTGCTTAGATACTGTGTAACTCTAAGCCAGATATTTATAAAATCTGTAATGGCAGTATGTTTTCTAGGTCATGGATAATGGTTCGCGAAAAGCAAGTGAATCCTACAAATTAATTCAGAGGATCTAACAAGGAAAATACATGCATGAGACTGACAGCAGGACGGCAGATCCTACAGATAAATTTTATATGCATATCCTCATCATAAGGACATCTGTTTCTTGAAACCTCTGGCACGTTACATGAAACTCACCACAGTAAGAGCTGACAGTTTATCATTTCTCCCTACTGAACTACAACTATGACAATAATATTTGTGTTAAAACTTTTAAAATTACTTGGTAATGTAGGACAATCAACAGAGAAAAACAACTCATCTTAATAGTCGAGTATCATCAGATTTCTGCTTTTCTACATCTGAAACCTGAAATGACATTTTAAGTCTATAAACTTTACTTGTAAAATACTCAAATTTTGGAAGTAGTCTTGCATTTAATTCACTCTTGTAGCATGGAATAACTGAATATGACATGAAATTATGTATTTCTGATTTTTAAAGTAAAATTCAAGGTCTTCCTTAAGAACCCTCTGGATTATAGAAAATGTACCACTTCTATAAAGACTTAAGTTACAAAAGAGTTTTCTGAGGCAGTTTTGAAAAGAAACTATATGGTAAATATGATTCTGAAAATATCTACTATAATCAACAACAAGGTTACATTTCAGATGCTAATTGCCTCTTTGAAAACAAAACCTATGCACAATTTTAAGATATAATGTAGGTTCTCAAATGCTAGCCCGGTTTGCCAAAATCTTTTTCTGCAACTGCAAAAACAAGAAACACATCTGGAACATATAACATGTCAGGCACCTCTAAAAGCATTCGAACTGCTATGCTTTGTCTGATCTTTACTGTGAGAGAGGCAATAAAAAAATACTAATTCATGCAAACTAATTCCTAACAGACATCAGGATTTTACAAGACTACCAGGAACTAATTTTTGCTTCCTAAGTCTGTGTCTAAATGAAAGATCATATTTATTTAAAAGAAGTTTTATATCCAAAGCTATTGTATGCCTAAGTCACCTAAAGCACAGAAGAGGAAATAACGTAACTTTATTGGCCTGTACTGTATACAGTACTACCATCTCCTAAAAAAAGTTTCAAACTTGGAGATCAACATCCACATTCAGAAAAAGTGCTCAAGTATTGGGGGGTTGTGGGAGGAGCAAGAAGACAACGACGTGCAGGACATGTAGTGTTACTATATTAGAATCTTTACTGTCAATAAATTTTGGCTTTTGATCGTAATTTGAGAGTGAAAACATTTCACAGAAATCTAAAAATAAACTTAGGAAAAAAAAAGAGTGTAGTTATGCATAACAAAATGGGAAGCTGTACATAGTCTAAATCATATTATGGAAGAACATGCTATACTTGTCTGGAACAAGCATTCCAGTCACTTCTCAGATTTTGTTTCTGGATATCAGAAGAGAAAGTAAGATGCGACAGTAAAGGCACAAAGATACAGCTGATTTTAATCTGACTTCTCCGTTTTACTGCAGGTCTATTGTTTTACTTTTTTCTTTTTAGTTTAAAGTGACAGAGAAAGATGTTTCTCCAAAATTCTTTCCCCTAAAGTTGTCGTAGATAAACACACATTAAAACCAAATAATATGCCTACAGAATCTTGTAGGCTGGAAGGGATCTGGTCCAAAAGTATTATGTCTAAAAACTATGTAGGTTGGAAGGGATCTGGTCCAAGCCCTTGCTCAGAACTGGGCTGACTTAGGCGATGGACTGGTTTGTTCAGGTTTTGAATAACTCCAAAGATGGAGACTCTACAACCCCTTTAGGTCCCTTTTCCAGTGTTCGATTAATCCCTACAAAATAGTATTTGGAAAGGTCCCTTCTTCCCTTAAATGTTCAGTTCCACTTTATTGATTCTTCCAGCAACAGTTCTACTAATTCTGCCATCAGCCAGACAGCATTCATTTTTAAGACAAACATGCAGTAGATGGGCATTTAGTATATATTTCAGAATACACTTCTATGTAAAAACAACTATAATTTTAAAACAGTAGTAGCAGCAACAGCATTACCACACCTCAGTATACAACTACCAACACCTAGGAAACCTGGATAAAAGCCAAGTTGTACCTTCTAACACTTCTGATATGGCAAATATGTTTACCTTAACAAACCGAAAATGAGACATATTTGTGCAATACCACAGAGAAAACTGATCAGATCTAGAAAAAGAACTTGCTTTTGATTAAAATCTCTACTCCAAAAATACTCTAAGTGTCTGACAAGGTCTATATTTTCAGCTTTCTTTATACACAAGGTAAGACATTTTTATGCGTAACATATATTTTGTTATTGTTGTCAGATGTATTTTTAATACATATTCAGATGTGATACACAAAGTGACCAAAGTTTAAGTAATTTTATCTTTAAAAAAATCTTCCTCTTGAAGAAAAAAAAAGAAATCAGGTAATCTGTAGGACTGTAAATCTCGTTAAAGTCCAATTACATTACAAAGCACAAATCTGTACCAAAAAGAAAAGCATTACAGAATTCATTCTTGACCTCAGGATAATTTATAATCATCTGAATTTAAAACGTGAAGGTTGTTTGCTTTTCTAAAGGCTTCTCATACTACGAAAATTTAATATCCAAAAGACCTTTTTGTTGTAACGTCTAGAATGAACACTTAAGAATCCACATGCATAACAATGCTTATATTCAAAAAGCAAAACAAGCAGCTCTCCAAAGGTGAAACACTTCTGATCCTTTCAAACCATGGTCAGAGTAATTTTGTATTTAACATTAATTTCAAATTAAGTGTAACAAGAATACAGCAGCACTGCCAATTTTCTTTTTTTTAAATGGCCCAATTTAACTGCTGCTTCAATTACAGAACTGCACTTTAAATTTTGATGTCATGGCTTGCAAACAGAAGTTTTTCTTTCTACGTATGCAAAAAAAAACCCAACAAAAAAAATCACACATAGCAAACCGCATGTAGAAGCCTATTACTAAATCTAGTATCTTGCCTGAAGATTTGGTAGGACTATGAGTACTGAAGGCAGTAAGGGATTTGGAAAACCCCACGCATTCCATGGAGAACACTACTACCTGCTGTGGGCTAGGCATTGGGAAGTGCCTACCTGCCAAAGAGAGAAAACATACTGTATTTGTAAAATGGGAATATATTCCTGTTATGAGAGAACTGGAAAGCTTTAAAATAAACATTAAAAACTAACCTGTAATAACACAAACATTTTCTCTTTAAGATAAGCTTCCTCCCCTTACATTACAGTTGTACTACTTGGAAAGCTTATTTGAATAACATTCACTTCTGCTTCCTACTCTCTTCTACGTAATATTTATCCTAATAATGTTAGATCCTTGTTTTTCTTTACAGACCTAAACATATACTGAATTCTTACCAAACACGAACTGTTTCAATCACTTTTAAGCTTTCAGCAGTCACATCATTTTCTTAAAAAACCCAAGTAAAGTAAAGTAAAGTACAAGTAAAACAATAGAACTAACCAGTTTTTGTCTTTAACTGCAGTTGTCCTCTTCTGGGTGTATGAGCTCCTCCTCCAAAGACAGCAGACCACATTTTGTTGTTAAGTGGATGAGCCATAATTCTATACAACTCATTGCTAGAATGTGTTGCTAGGCCATGGATGAATAGACTCAGATAGACCGCAGTTAGAATTTCACAAAGTAAAACTGTGAGACCTGGCTGGGCTTCCTCACCAGCAGAATTCAAGAGACGTATTAGAGCTGTTATTCCTGTTTGTAAAAAGAAAAAAAAAAGCGCATATGTGTATGTGAACATACTCTGGATTATCACTAGCAACCTATGTCACTTAGTACCTTCTAGTGTATAAAAATTATAAGTTTTAGAGGAAATTGAAAACTCCATGAGAAAGTGACATACTATTTATTTTTAACAGTTTATTACAGCTTTTCAGTTTCCTGTTTTGGACTATTAAAGAAATACACAGCAACTTTTCAAGAAAAATAGAAAAAGAAAAATCACAAAAAAAGCACTCACTTTTTTTATATATCTTAAATAAGACACTGTCAGTTTTAATTTAACTCCGTGGTACTGAAACTCTAAGTTACAACACTTAGTTACATTGCTTACATGAATCTATCTCCCCCCACCATGTCTCAATCTCTCTTTTTCTGGTTCCTCAGTTCTGTCAGTAAAGGGTGAACTTCTTACTCTCTACTTTAAATCCAGTGCATCACAGTATATTCAATGCATAGCATACAAATGTTAAGATTAAAATGCTAATCTGTTCATTGACTTTCCTGTGATGCCTGTTTCACCAGTTGGGTTTATAACTCCAGCATAATACTAAGTCAAAATTCTATATTCTCACTTTACAGTGGTAAAACCAACCAATAATTATGGGCATCGGCTTGAACTACATATTGTCTGACAAGTGTTATTTCACTCAAGTACTAAACATCTTGTAGTATTTGTTATGCTCTCACAAAAAGTTGTAAATAGTTTCAGATGTGGCTCCAACTTCTGTCACTTTGTTCACGTAAGTGAAACTACAAAGAGCAGTGGCTTATGAATTCTGCTTTGTGTCATACTCTCCTACTTGCACAGAAAGCATATGAAGCTACTAAAAAACCTCACAGAAATCAGTTCAAGGTGATACTGCTTAAGGCATAAGTGCTAACAATCTTGTCTCATTCACTAGAAATTTAACACTGCAACTAACGAAACAAGGAGAGAACAGATGACAAATCTGATTTCTCTCTAAAATCTGTAGATCCAGTGACAGAACATTCCATGGAAAAGAAAAGCAGTCTAGGATCAAATGCAAAGACTGCTTAAGGTTCTCCAGAAGATTTTTTAAATATGAATTTTTCTTATTGAAAAAAAAAATCCCATAATATGAAAGCATGTTTCTTGGTTATGCTGATGTTAAAATTAGCGGTGTAAACTGAAGCTCCTACATACATATGTTTCATAGCTTAGACACCCTCTAATGTGACCCATGTAGCTTCATTAGTACACGTTGTTACCGGAAGTCCTACATGGGTTTTAGAACTACAGCAAAACATAATTAATTATAAACCTCTCACTGTCAACAGTTTCAAGTTAGTTCAAAAGTTATAACCACTATGAGATGGAGCACAAACTATGATAGCCTTTCAAGTCCTTTTCAAGAATAAGGAAGAAGAATAATGGTGAGACTGATCTGTTGCCTGCAGGAGGAGCAAGTAGAGCACAGGACAATACCCTACTTTCTGTTTACTTTACCTTTACTAGAGCCTCCATTAACATTGTTTTAGCAAGAGAAAGCATTATAAATCAACTTGTGTTAGTGAATAAATAGAATTCCTATCTTACAGCTTTTGAAAATTGAAGATAAAATTTTATTATAAGAAATTATTTTCACCACACAGTTGTTACAAATACTACTAGAAAGTCCTATAGCTACATACTCTTACAGTGGATCCAGACAATTAAGTTTTCCTTAAGAGGAAAGAAACAAATCAACTCTAGATACCTGGCCACTGAGCAGGTGATGTATTGGGAGTCACTGTTTCTTCTAAGCTTGCTGTTCTTAGAGAATGGCGCTGAGTTAATAGCACTGTCTGATACACTGTTCCAGTGAACTGATTTGCTTGGAATGAGCTGTGAAACAGAAAAGTGGGATGTCGTTTTTATAAAAAAAAAAAAAAAGTTATGTTTAAAACTATTCAAGTGATGGCCCTTCCTAGATGTAGGCAGCTATAAGCACTGCCTTCTGGTGCATCATCTATTATACCATCACTACAGTGAGACAGCGTGTTGACTGTTGTCTAAAAAGTACTTTTCATAGACCTTTACCTGTAGCTGTGGCCATCGCAAAGACACTGGTAGATGCAAGCAGAGAGTGATGCTGCTAAGGTATGCATGACATATATCTGTAAGACAAAGTTTTATAGAACATATTATACTCCAGGTGAACAGTGCTTTGTACCATAGCTTTCATGCATACGGATCTGTAACAGTGGAACAAGCACTGCATGTGGAAGGTATAAGCACTTCAGGCAAAAATCACTTACAAAGCCACCTTCTCTTCAGAATTGATTTCAGATAAACAATTCACTTTGAAATTAAAGGGATGGGGAAACACTCCACCAACCCATAATAGCAGATCAGCTCTAACTGCAATGTTTCCAATTAAGAAACAGCAATATATTAAACCTCTATACAATAGTTCTAAGTGATTATGCCCTAAGACAGTAGTAATACTCTGGCTCAGAACACAAAGGCTTGCTTTAGAATGAAAACTACAATGCAGCTTCATTTTTGACCAATTCTTGTGCAGCCCTCACACACACATACACAATTTACTCAGTATCACAGTGATCACTATTTTTATCATAGGTGATACTTTTCTTAATGTATCACAAAACACATGTAAAGAGCTAGAGAATCTGTTGATCCAAAAGGTTCAGTTAAAAAATTAGTTTATTATAGTTATTCATCTGTTTCCTCTGAAATGAAGTACAGACTAGGAACTGAGCAACCTACTGAGTGTTCTCCAGAAATCCCTAGTAAAGTAAACATGATTTGGGAACTAACA
Organism: Pampusana beccarii; assembly: GCA_013399365.1. Taxonomy (NCBI): domain Eukaryota; kingdom Metazoa; phylum Chordata; class Aves; order Columbiformes; family Columbidae; genus Pampusana; species Pampusana beccarii. The sequence continues at coordinate 122,691 of VWYH01002335.1, read as the reverse complement.
TGAACAAAGCTTCAGGAAAGATTCAGCCTAAAACTTTACATTCGATTTGCAGTCCAAGGTTCAATACGGAAGTAATCTTACAAAAAAAGAACTTAAAAACCAGAATACCTTTTACTGTATGAACAAACATATTGTTTCATTTTAAAAGTCTGATTTACTGCACTCTGCTGACAATCAGTTTTTATACTTCAAAACTCAATTTTACTTAGGTCTAGGACTAAAATGTGGAGTTTACCATTAATACAACAGATACACTGATCGTAACGTCAGAAAGACAAATGTGATACTGATAGTGTAGTACAACGTGTTTTCCATTACAGACGTCATCTTGGACAAATATCCAGTCCTGAGAGAGGCCAACCTATTTCAGCTTGTTGAAGCAGATGCTGAGCATCAACAATAAGTAATAATCAGTGGGCATTATTTTAGCCCAAAGTAACTACTACAGAAAATATTTAAGTTCCACAGTTTTATTACTTGTCACAGGTAGGCACATCAGAAAGTTTTCACGACATCAGAAAAAGATTCATCACTTCAGCAAGCTGGACAATGACAACAACAACAAACCCAAACAACCATAAAAAAATACACACCTTGTTGTTCTGAGTATCCGGATGAGGTGGTGAATCCAGGTTTATTATGGCATGTAATATATCGTGAGTTAAGTTACCAAGATGTAGCAATGGATTAGCCACCACTGTTTTGGCACTAGCTGTGCAAGCAAATAGGAGAGGTACGGAGCTTTGCTCTGGTAGGGAGCTGGAAGGTATCTGTATTGNAAATAAAAAAAAAAAAAAAAAAAAAAAAAAAAAAAAAAAAAAGGCAAGAAACACCAAATGATAGAACAGCTTCCTAAAACGAACGTAAGTACTTTTGAAAGAGGGGAAGGAGATTCTAAACAACAAAAAAATATAACCTGCAGAAAACATATTAAAAACAGTGTTACATTTAAAAAATGTAAAGTAGGTGCACACTACAATAGGGAAGTGCCAACAATAATACGAAACACATTGAAAAAAAAAAATACAACAAACCTGAAGCAGAAAAAACACAAACTAAGCTCCTCCACATACCTGCTGAGATTCCTGCAATAGCAGAATTAATTCCATTCTGACAGATGCCAAACCTCCACCATGACAGCCATGAAGTATACAGTAACTAAGGAACATTCTTAGGAGAGACTGGTATTTCAGAAGCCATTGACGTCTTTTCTGAAAGTCTTCTTTTTGTAGCATATTTTTTTGCTGGTCAGCTAAGTCTTCAGTGTCTCCAGGTAATGTAGCTTCCTCCGGCACCACACTATTTCCTGACTGCACGTCTTCAACACTATAATCACAGGTCTTTTGAAGAGCTATCACTTCTCTTTCAAGCCACTGATAAAGCTGAAACCTCAACTTCCCACCATCTACCTCATAACCAGTGGACAGTGTACGAAGCTCTACTGTAAGAATTTTCAGGCATGCTCTAAACTTCAGCTGTGCTGATATTATATCTTCTGATGGACTTAGAATATCTTTGTCATCAAGTACACTCAAAGATTCTGTGTAGCTAGAATTTGTTTCATATAATTCTTCAGTTTTCTTCAGAGGTTTTAGCTTTTTCATTACCAGGGAAGAATCTTCACTCTCATCACTTTCATCACTGTCTGACTGTAGTTTCAAGTGTTCATCTTGGACTGCCACACTTGTCTGGCTCCAGTCAAAGGAAAGAGATGAACTTGAATGTTTTCCTGATGAACAATCTGAAGATGAACCTAGACCATTGAATACCGGCTGTGACCAATCAACACTGGAAGACAGGTCTTTTGTTTCCAGCTCTTTAATTGGAGAAGATGGTGAGACATCTTTACTAGTATCCATTAAACTAGAAGATCTACAGAATGACTTTGACCTCTTGACAATTTTGGGCATCTTTGATAACACTTCCAAGGCCAACATAGGACAACCAGCTTTTAGATGAGCATATGCAGTGGTGAAAAATAACCGTCTTTCACCTAGATTGATTTTGTCAGCTAATCCATTTTCTACTGTTAGGCAAATGTGTGTGGAAGACGTATCAGAAGAGCCAAAATGGCGTCTCAGCAAGAGTGGATGTGTTCTTAAGTAGTTATAGAAGTTAAACACTGCAGGGTTACAACTTGATGAGCCATCTTCTTCACCTGAAAAGATATTGAATTATGAGGAAAATCTACCATTCTGTGTGAAATAATTCATCTGCAAAGTTCTAAGTTCATTAGAAGGCTATTAGGTCTTAACATTCATTCTGTTGCTTACTTTGTTGCCGCCCAATTTTCAGCTTGCTTTGCACTTTTATAAACTGAATACCTTGGGACAGAGGACATTGCCAAACTTAATCACTACTAAAAGGAGAAACTTGAGCGGGAGAGCAGGTAAGATCTCTAATTTAGAACTGCTGCCATTTCTTTTCCTTGCAGCCAGGCCAGTTCTACTGCAGTCAAACAAGACCACATTCCTCTTCAAGTTTAGATTTCTGAAGTCTCCATCGCTAAATGACAATAAGATGTTACATCTTAGTAAATATTTTTTTCTTAAAAAGTATTTTTGAAAATTTTGGATTAATATTTATTTTGTGTTAATCTTAACAAAAACAAAACATATAATAAAATCAGGAAATCCATAACATTTATACATACTGATATCGCTATTACATACTAATTAATGAGTTATATGGCAGTGCATATTTCATGTCCAAACTACAATACAAAAAACCATGAAGATATGAGCACACACAACTCTGGGGATTTGAGTCTTCATTTATTCCCATCAAGTTTCCCTCAGTAGCCAGAACTGAAATCAGTTGACATGCTAATTACTAGGAACCTGAAACATCGAACTTCCTTGGGAACATTAACTCCAGGAAACAATACAACTGATTCTTAGAAGGTCTATAAAGCTAGCAACAGAACAGGGAAAAAAAATCACTTTAGGAGACTTACATGCTATTTCAGGCACCAGGTGGGCATCCTTGTATCATAGTAAATATCAAAACATTTTCTATGGCAGTTTATCATTGTGGTCAACCATTCTTCCCAAGGACTAAAGGCTACAAAACAGCATGTCTTCCAGACTCAGCTGTCTAACTGTGCACATAGAAATTCGTTCCTAGGTTGTGATGGAGTCAAATTAACTAATGAAGTTAATTTGTCTCGTCATCTTTAAGCTGGTACTGGAAAAAAGTTACATCACTGAAGGGTCATTCTCATTATCCTGATACATACTCAAAGGATAAATTAAGTATCCATCCATGTGGCATAGGATGGTAACAACACAATCACCGCATCTACTATAAAAATTACATACATTGCTACAGCAAGCTATTTATTAGCAACGGTGAGCAACTGTGCAGTACTGGTCTTGTCCAGGCTATGCTTTAAGAAACTGCTACTTAAATGAGGAAATAGTTAAAACCAACCTCACAGGCAAAATGCTCATATTCTTACCTCCATTTTCAACAGAATGTTTAATCAAAGTGTCAAGAGCCTTGCTATAATCTTCCAAAATCCAGTAAGCCATGCTTCGCAGAAAAGGGTCACAGTACATGTTTGCTGAGCCCTCCTTTCCAGGAAACACACTTCCCAAAATTCTCTTCTGTAGTACAGATTTATAAGTACTAGATACTTCAAACTCCGACTCATAAAGTCTTGATATGACAAGAGCTAATTGAATGTCATTCAATTTTTCTAGGCAGACCTAATAGAAAATAAATATATTCACAAGACCAAACATTATAATTTCTCCTCTGGTTAAAAAGATCACAAGACAGGAGGTAACATGAATCTGTTGAGACTGAGATAAGTAAGTCTATCAATTCTATAAAAAATTAGCAGGAACTATACAGAATAGCTGTGGCCAGATATTCTACGCAAGATCTGACCTGCAATTTCTTCAGTTTAAGACTAACATGACAATAGGTCTTTGAAATCAATTGGCTTCAATAAATCATTGTCAGTGTGCATATGCCACATCTTGAGAATGTTTTGATTACAAAGCTTTACAGAACAAATCTTTCGTTATCAAAGAGATTAATTTCCTCCCAACTATTCAATTCAAACAGACTCATGAATAGTTTTTTTTTCTTGAAAGGATTCTAGAAGCCAACCCACACAACTGCCAAAAAGCCTTCATTTTCAGATCTGGAACTTTCTAAGGAAAAATTAGGTTGTCTTCATATATGACAAGGTAGATAGTTTGAAAGCTAATTAATGGTAAGTAGGTGTCTTAATGCTATTATTACAGAGAAATTAACCATGGGACTTTTTAGTAACACTGATATGAGAGCTAAAACAGAATGAAAATGTAAAGATCAAGGACCTGTACTTGTCATTAATATGGAGGGGAGGAAGGTGGGAAGGAAAAGAGCTCAAACCAACCAGAATCTTCAGGGGTCATACTAATGCAAAATCAAAGTCACATTCGATATATTTTTAAGTTTGGGACAACAAGACACTCTTAAACATAAAAAGCACAGTATTTTATTACCTCCACTGCATCTTTTAAGTGTCCTGCCAACAAGAAAAATGCTGCAGAATGTTCAAAACGCTGTTTGCCAAGCAAAGAAAAAGCATTTTTTAATGCTGCTTTACGCCATCTGTCTTCAGTAAAGTTGTTTCCAAAAAACTGTGTCATTTTAGTGTCTTTTTTAGACCTGCATATTGAACAGAATTAATAATAGTATTATATATTTTACTAGATGCATTACGGTTCTTCATTTGCTCAGACGCCAGCAGAATTTTACACAGTCCTTTTCGTTAAGAAATGCAAAGGCTCTCACCATAGTGGGAGCACAGGAAGCTTCACATTTAAGAAACCTTAGTAAATACAAAAACTAAGAGTATTTTCAGTTAACCTGACACAAATACAGAAAAGCTCTTTTTCCCCAGGTGAGCTTGTAAGAGTAAGCGACAATGCAAACTACCCTTTAAAAAGTTTGCAACATTGTATGTTATACTGTGAAAGGCCAGTTTAAAAGACAGACTTAACTCAGTCCTCTGAACCTAAGGTAAAAATCTGTAACAAACGCTTTTCTAAGAGATAGGCATGTCATTCTACACATCACAAGTAAATCAGAGGGTAGAAAAAAAAGTGATTGAAATTTCAGTACATTTGAGACTAAAACTTGAAGCATCCAACTTCAGAAACAGCAACTAAATCACCTAAGTAAATACAGGAAGCTTAAAAACTACCTATTCAATGTAGTGACTGGTTTAGAAATCAAATCTCAGCTGTCAATGGTAATATTTGTGCTTCTTTTGGATTACCACCACATTCAACTTTTTTCCCAAATTATACCAGACAGTATGAAAACCCATGTAAGGGCTTGCATGTCTCCTACCTGTATAATCCCCAGATCACAGCCTTCTTTTTCATTGCAAGGTAAAAAATGGCTGCATCAAGTGGATCATTGTTCCTCTGAAAGGCTGCTTTAGCCACCTGTGAAGACAGTTCAACAGCAAAAAACCAACAAAATTTAAATGAAACTTTGATGGGATTCCTGTTGCTTCTGGTATCCCATGCCCCATAGTGCTTGGAAGGTCTCTTTAATATAGGATCCTGCCTCTTCACATCTGACACGTGAAGATAGCATAGCTTCAGCCCTTTGTTTTTGTTTGATATCATTTAGCTAATGCTTTTCCAGTTTTAGAAGCTTTTTGGCAGGTCAAATAGGAATGTCTACACCTGAAATAATAATAAAATTAATTTATTAGTTGCTCTGGTAATCAAAGGACAGATGGAGTCTTGAAGAATGGGCTGGGACCAATCACAATGTAAAAGTTGTTTACAGGAGATTACTTTTGGAGGTTAGAAATGAAAAAGGGGTAAGTGGCAGCAAGAATAATCCCAAGACTGATGTAAGGTAACCTTAAATGCAGGCCTAGAATACTTGGAATTTTTTAAATGCAAGGCAGGTAAGTTTCATCACGTGATGATTAATTACTGAAGATTAAAAAGCAGAAGTAGAGACATGCATTTTACCACTTTGTGCTTTGTAGTCAAAGTATCCTGTGCATGTCATTTTCTAGCTCAACATACTTGGCTTTTCCAAGAGCTTAAAACAAGTGATAATAAGGTTAGGCTTATTATCACTTCTGTGACGATTACAATACATTAAAAAAACCACAACAACAACACACCACCACAAAAAACACTAAGTCAAAATAAAAGCAGTGTTTGCTACTATGGAAATGTATCAATTTGCAAGACAGATGTACAATCTCTTAGTTGACCGCACTTCTGATAGGTTTCTAAGGAGAATCTATTTCTGTAACTTGTTTCCTAATTCTGCTATAAAAAACAACTATATGCTCAATGTGTATCTTGACCATTCACAATAAGCACTGTACACTGCAACCTTCAAAATGGAACATCTAAAAGCCCAACCTGTAATTCACACTAGAACCTGAAACCTAAAGTGCTAAAAAAAAAACCAAAAAAGAAAGTTCATATTGATACAATAAACTATGTGCACAAAAAAAATACAGCAGCACAAAACACTCTGAAACACTGAACAAATGTAAAAATATAAAACCACATAAAAAGAAGGTAAACACCAGAGGACAGCAGTTTTAAAAAAATTTGGCAATTTTATTTTGGAATACTATGCTTACCTTTTCTATGCATTTCCGCAGGCTATGGATATTTCGAACCCACCATCCTACACCCATAGCTCTGAGTTCTGACCATGTTGGATCTCCTTTCTGCACTGCAGGAAGCATGCTCAGTAGTTCTTCTTCCGCTACTGAATGAAATGCCCAGGCAAAATGACTAGTAGATAAACCTACACAATAAGCCATTAAAAAAACAAACAAACAAACATTCACTAATGAAATAATGCAGAATCTGAAGTCAAAGGGGTGAGAAAGGGAAGAGGGAAGAAGGTTGAATTGTTTATTTTGGTTTTCTAAGTGCATTACTGATGAGGCAAGACATTTAAGAATATTTGTAAGCCCTGTATGCCAAATATTAAAAGCAAGCTCATATGGATGAAAACATGTTTTCACCTGCAAACTCTTTATTTAAGTTTGCAAAGACAGAGTTACTGACTGAAGCTTAAAATATACTTAGTGGGTGCCATTGTTTAGTCATGATACAAAATGCAATACATTGATTAATCTTTTCATAGTTTTGAAATGGAGGTTCAGTATTTTGACTTGGACTGGAAAATGAGAACTTTCAGATAATCACAGTAGAAAACAAGTTTGAGGATAGAGATATAAAAGAAAACTGCAAGGAAAAAAGAAATCAATCACATGAGGAAGACCACAATTCTTAAGCAGCAGCAGCAGCAGCAGCATAGCTGGCTACGGATTAGTGCAACTCCAGCAAGGGCCAGGAGATGCTTCTTCGCACAGAGGCACACTCAACTACACCTCTGCAAATGCCTTGGCGACACTTCTTACTCTCACCAATTTCTGTGCTCAGCAGCAGCAGAGAGGTATGTCAACTAAAAACATTCCAGAGAGTTAACTTGGCAATACTCTGTAGCAGTTGTTTGGGGAAAAACAAACAAAAACAAAAAAAAAAGAACCCCACACAAAACCCAAACCACAAAAATATCGTTAGGGGAAAAAAAAAAAAATCACTTCCGTTCTAAGACCTCTACCTAAAACAAAGCAGACATGTTCTGCAGAGCTATGTCAACATAACAGCAATTGTACGTACAGCAACATCATCGAGTAAGATTTACCTCATCTAAGAAAACACATCAGTTACCTTGGTGAAGCAGTTGAGCTCGATGTACAGGAGGAAGTGAAGTTGTTAAAAATGTGTGAAGCCGAACAGCCAACAAAAATTTTAGACCACACTCATCAAGAGTTTCTCCACCTAGAATTAAACATTTTTATACGTACTTCAGAGAAACTACCAAAAGTAGCTAATGGTGTTTAACAACAGAAATACAACTAATGCTTTAAATTCATAAATATAACAACTCGTTTCATAATTCTTCCCCTCAAGGAAAAGCAAAGAGGAAAATTTAAAGTATAAAAAGTTTTGAAATTATTTGTTCTTAATGAAAGAAACAGAAGTGTTATCATATGAAAAAATCTATAAACATATTTCTCAATTCCTCTACACAGTGCAAACACTGGTCATGAAGGAAGCTGTCTCTTCAAAAGTGAATTATAAACAATTACAGTATGTGGACTGACGAACTAACACTGGCATTAACAGTTAACAAGACAGAATTTGATTTTATGAAAGTCTGAAGTCTTGAAATTTTCATTAAACAGTAAATACTGCTATGGCACAGTAAATAATACAGGCTACACTATGAAACGAAACCATGATGTGCCTTCATAAGCCACAAAAATAGCCTAAAATAGGAAAAACTGACAAAAAAGGTTGTGAAGCACAGGAGTACATTTAACTTGGAAGAGACAGCTTACCCTGATTTCTGTCTCTGCTTTCTCCAATGTCAGTACTGGTAGTAGCAATTGTATCTGCCAAGGCCATCAATGACATTTGCTCCATCCTAGTCAGACCTGGCAAGCTTGAATGAAGCAAGTGACGAGAAAGAACCTGAGCATGCTGTGGTCCAAAGTAAGTTGGGCTATATTGAGAAAGATCGATGACTTTTGGTTTTGAACTGTCTTCATCTGCATCAAATGTAACAATTTCATTTGTACTTGTAACAGCATTTTGAAAGAGTTCTTCATAATTGTCACTGCGCATATCTTTTTTATTTTGACTGTTTTGGTTAGACTTCTCTGAACAGGAATGAGATGAATCATCATCCGCAGCAAGCAGAGCATACAAAGGCAATGGTGGAACAGAGTCTATTTCAATATAGTCTGTATTATCAGTTTTGCTGAATGTTTTGGGATCTCTTGCAGTACTTCCACTAGCACTGATGGTCAGAGATCTGAGCCTCTTATCGTGATTAGGTTCAGATTCATTAATAGCAACAACTTCTCCAGCAATGCACTTCACCAGATGGGACAGAATGGCTTTTGCTCTTCGTACTTTACCAAGATCCATGAGTTCCAATAGCTGATATGGATGGTATTGAGGTAAAGTGGGTGATAACAAATGAGCTGCTTCAAAAAGACCAGAATCTTCCATTTCTGAAGACAGATCAGAGGCAGATTTTTTACCACTAAGTTTCTGTGCAAGGCTGGTCATAGATCTGGTCAAGGTTCGCTTTGGTGGATGCAGACCTGAGGCGGCTGACTGGCTTTGTTTCATTAAGCTAGGTATGCACGGCATACTTCCACTGTAGGAATCTGTACTAGCTAGTTCCTGCTTGGAAGGAGATTGCCACTGGGAATAAACATGCATTTCACAATCCATTCCAACTACAAGAATGCCATCACGCACCCAAGACAAAGAGACTGGAAAAGGAGGTGACCCCTCTACAGATGAAATCAAGTCAACACAACGCAGCAGAACAAACCTAGAAACAGTGGCAGCCTTCGTACTGCCACTATGGGAGATTGCTACAATCTCCTTACCATTTTGGTCTTGCGTTTTCCCAGACAGCTGGCCAAACATATAAAGTTTTGATCCAATTCCCACCGTTAGAATATGAGAACCATCTTCTCTAGACATCCAGTCTAAGTGTACCAAGTGCTTAGTGCTGGGCATAACATTCCCATCATGAGACAGAGACGTGTCCTGTCGGTTATGTGCTGCTAAATTACTATCAATACTAACACCAGAGTCTAACATGGTGCCTACCTCATCTAAATGTAGGGTCTGTTCTAGAATCCAAGAAGAACCTCCTGTAGATTCACATTCAAAAATACTAACATGCATTATAAAGTCTTGAGGAAGATGACTATTTGTAGATGTCACCTGCTTGTATGCTACTGCTAATCTGTTTGTGTGTGCACAGCTAACTTCAGTTGGCCTTCCTGGAACACTAATAGCACTACTGCTAAGAAGTCCATCCTCAATCAGTAACGGCCATTCTTCCCATATATATGTAACATCACTACGTGCACTACACTCTTGCATGGAAGAAGGTGATGACGAAGGCGATGATTCAGTGGTAACTCTGCATCTCCAGAATCGAACTTTTCCATCAGAGCATGAAGTCGCCAGCAGATACGGTGCACGACAAACAGGATATATGGAAGAAGAACTCAGATGTCCTAAAACAAAACAGAATATACTTCTGCTGAGGGAAATACTAGAAATATGTGAAAAAATAAACTTGTTTTTATTCAGTTATCATTTTATTGTTCTGAAAAAAATATTAACATGATTGTTTGCAGAGTCTCACAAAAGAGACAACATGACAGAAAGTAAAACGGTTTCATAGTACTTTTGTTTCCACTTCATGCTCTAGAGAGAAGTCAAATTATACGATTTAAACCCAAATATTAATATCTATCATCTCTCCCATCAAACAAATGTTTCCCATTCAGAAATCTAAAAATCTTTATAAAGTCTTTTTGGAAAGACTACAGATGGAAGCCTTAAAATTTAAGTATAAATCCTACAAAAATGTAACGAATTACTGTAAAACTAAATCAATGTTTCTACAATTCCTTTTATTGCAAGGATCTAAATTCAGTAAATATTACAGGTTAAAGAAAAGCTTTATTTTAGTATTAGTCCCAGGATCAAGATACAAAGTCAAAGAACCAAGTTTTAGCAAACCTTTTGGATCCACCTACAGGTGTTTTAATTTTAACCAATAACAAACTTACTATTACTTTATTTCTCTTTTAAGACCAGCATCACAAAGGCAAGGATACCTTATTTCACTCTCTAAAAAAAAAATTACAAACCTGCTGATGGCTTTACACTTATTATCTCTACTCCTTCCGGCAAATTCAACTCTTGACTATACACCATTTTGGAAGACAGAGTAAGCCAGCTGGTGCTCTGAAGGTTTGCTCTACAGGCCCGATACTTTTGAGTGAAAGGTGATTGGATCTTCTCTGGATCTGGTGAAGTATAGAATTCTTCTGTTTGTGTTGCTGCTTCAGGTGTATTTGAATCTATCTTGTCATCTAAAAAAGTTTGCATTGTTAAAGTCAATTATGTCTTTTAACCTAAGAAGTAACTACATTCACCTTAAAAGATCCAAAAAGACAAAGAATAACTTAAAATTTTACTTTCATTTAAAAAATGCATTCCCAAATTCAGATTTAAAGAAAAATGCTACACACCTCAGATTAAATACTTCTGAAACTTTAGAACTGCTGAGAAGATAATAGCTTTACACTCTTTAGACTGAAATCAAACAGTAACCAGAAACACCAAAACTGCAGAGAAAGAGGTATGTATGTGGTTATCCACAGAAATCAGCGCTTCATGAAGCACAAAATATTTGCAGCCAGAGAAAACGAAGACCTCCATGTCTTACCTTACAAACTGGGAAAAGGTATTTTTCAGAAAAACTTTGTTAATATTTGCTTAAAATGAGGGGTCTTGCAGATTATGTGATATGAATGCTTCATTTTTTTTTAAATAAAAATCAACAGTTGAAGTATGAATTTGATAGATTTGAAACATGGAAACTGCCAGCAGATTAGCTGAAAAGCCTTATCAGTAATGTCCTCATCACGTAAGTAGATCAGAAAATTCGGATCTTAATTTAAAAGTCTTAAGTGTAGGTCTTACATCTTAAAAGTCTCCTCACCACTTATAAACTAACTGTAATAATAGTTAAGATAACTGAAGAAATTCTGCCTTTGAAAGCAACAGTAAGACAACTTCATTTAAATGACAGAAACATGCATTATAACAGATTCCTCTGTTATGTTCTGAACACCAGATTGACGTGTTCTTAAAATCTTTATTATGTTAACAGAAAACTACTGAAGTATACCTTAGGTTACATAAAGTTTTATAGTTTTTGTGGTAGTTTGATAGTCTGAAAGAGAACCAGCAGATTTCAGAATTTCAAAATTGTTCATAATTGTAATTCTATCTCTGATATCTCTCACACTACAGCCCAATTTAGAACTTACGTGTAAACTCAAAAACTGAAGAAAAAGAACTTCTGAGAAGCACAATATCTGGTTTTAATACAGCCTAACACTTCAGATAAAGATATTTGTTGCTAGAACGCAGAAAAAAACCCCAAACTTTGGGCTCAGGCTGAACTCAAAAGCTTCAGCATTCTCAAGATTAAGAAGTAATTGAGAAAGAATCAGTTGTGATGAAAACTTGTGAATAGAAGAATTGCAAATTCTTTTCAAAAAGCTGAAATACAATTTATAATACGTTGAATAGCAGATATATTCACGAGATAGTGACTTTAAAAAAAAAAAAGATAAAACTACAAGAAAGATGGCTTACCTACTGAGACAGGAATTGACTTCAAATGTAAATGCCACATATGCAGTAATGAACGGCTCTGAGTATACTCTATAACTATTAAGTAGAATTTTTCAGAGAATCCATTCTGCTGGTTTCCTGATGAAATTCAGAATAAGAAAATCTTAGGGGTTATTCACCTGAAAGCAGAACTAAATTTTGCTGGCTAGCAAATAATCACACCGAGCTACTGCGAACTAATACTCAAATGCAATGGTCTGACTACATCCAATTCTTATACTATTTTTTTTTTCAGTACTTTATCACAAGCAATAACCACTACAAATACAGGTACACACATGAAGAACTGTAAACACTTTCTTTTAAAGACGACAAAAGATTTGCCTGAATTTGCTGTGTTTAAAGTTAAAGCCCAGAATGTACCCTCAGCACTACAAATCTGTCTTTCTATACATATCATACTCAAGATGCAATTGTACAATAATTTTACCCTGTAGAGTAACACCACCCTTTTCTTCTAACAAAAGTAAATTTTGTGTACCAAGTTATTATGCAACATTTTGACACTGTTACACAACTTTGCTTTCTTTTCTTCAGCACTCCCTTTACTACTGTAGATGACTTGGTATCACAAACTTTACTCTGACCCTTGTTTTCCACATAATTTCATTTGAACAGAACAAAACAAAATTGAGATGTCTATGTAACACAACCACTGACTCAGTCCACCAAGAAAAACTGATCATTTATTCCAGAGCAACTCAGATCTGCCCTAAGACACAGAAATCCACACACTAATCATAGTATTGTATTTTACAGTTGTGGTTTGGGGAATTTATTTGGCCTGCCATTTATTACGTAACTCAAGTCTTAAGAAGCAGTATTTAGCTGATACAAAGGATGAACATCCCTCACGAAAGGATCCAAGTAAGCTTAGCGTATGTCCTACCCTACAGATACAGGCTCTACATCTAAAACCCCTTCCACCTCATGTAAGAAAGGTATCAGTAATGGAATGTTTAATACAGTACATGATGAGTATCTCACGACTTAAGCTACTTTATCTAAAATCTGGTTGCATGCTACTCTTAAAGGAAGTAAAATACCCACAAGTTTCATTAGACTAGATTTTCTTCTTCGGTACGTAGGGATCTGAAATAAAGTAAGGTATTTGACCTTAACATTGTAAAAGCTATATAAGAAGTTCTTTTTCCTCTGTGGAAAGAAAAATATAACATTCTGTCTTCAATGTTCTGACAAAAAGAACTTTTTACCAGAGTCTGATAAATTGTTCTTCTTTTCAGGTATTTCCTTCTCATGGCTATTTAAAATGAAGTCTTCTTGAAAAACATGGAATAACTGCGTTTTCCTTCCATGCTAAAAAAGCAAAAACACACAAAAGAAGTGAACATCATGGAGCGTACTGTTGAAGGTTGCTCTCTAATATGGGAACTTTTAACTTGATTGTTAAGTTATACACATCAATGAAAGATTTCTCAAGAAAATGCACCTTCATTACTTGCATTCTTTACATTTACAGGTACTATGAGACAAAAAGTAAGTGTGTTAGAATCAATCTTCAATATCTCATCTTTACTTGACAGAGAACTACAGGTATAAACTTTAATAGTAACACTTTTTTTAACAAGTTAATTATGGTATAAAATGAATATAGAAAAAGGTCTTACAAGCTCTGTGATAGCATCCAGTTCAATGATACATCCTGGGCGAGCTGTAGATTGCTGACTTATGATGTTAAAAACCTCACCAACATATTTCTGTTTAAAAAGAAGTTTAAAAGGGTGATGATCTTGTTAACTGAGTTTTGTGCATTTCTGCGGCACAGCTTGCTAGGTAAGTGCAATATCACTACGCAAATGTTAACTACATAATTAAATATAGAGTGGTTGCAATCTGCTGAGAACACAAGTAACTTTCACAGTTTTATCAAGAGCCTCATGGTTTTCAACAGCTGAAAGGTGATGAGAACATCCGCGAAGTCTCACATTCAGCAGTTTATTGTCCCTTCCCCAAGCTGCACTGCCATCTGAACTTTTCCTTAGTATGGACGATGCACACATACAGTTTGTTGCTCTGTTATTATTCCTTGTCATACAAGTGTTTCAAAGGTATTTCCCAACCAACCACTGACCTGCCTCAATAGGCACAGTTTGAGACTAAATGGAATGCAGTATGGCTACAATGCTAAAAAGTTTTACCATATCTGTTTTTACAAGCAGAGATAAACTACCATAATCTACTAAATCCTCAGCAACAAACTTAGTCAGTTACAAACAAGTCTGAGACTAGTGCTACTGAATGAAGTTCCAAACTCCAAAAACTTGAGACAGCTTTTCACTTACAGATATTTCTGGATTGGAGAGCTCACATAAAAGTTTCTTCGCATCTATTACAGCTTGGTATAATCTCAAATGCTGTCCATCACTAGCTACAAAGCAGGCACTTGGAGAATTACAGTATGCACCTAAACAATACAAATGCAAAAACTGGTCAAATATTCAAACACCAACTTGCTCCTTTTTTTTAGGCAAAGGACAATTTTTAAGTTATGAAAGAAAGCAATACAGCATAAGAAAAAGTCTCTCTTGTTAACTTCTGTTCACAAGCAAGAACTACAAAGTTTAATGCTGTTCTCAGCAGCCAAATCTAAGTACAGGGTGTTTCAAAAAGATGGACCCAATTTGAAATCACTATACCTCTGCAATCACAAACCACCCATGAATGAAACTTGTCCAGTCTATACAGCAGGTGGAGGGAACACAGGGCATTTATACAAGTTGGTAACTCACTAAACAGCTTGGAACTTTTTCTGTAATTGTAACATGTTGGGTCCATCTTTTTGAAACACCCTGTATGTGAAACAAAATGGGAATCCCATTTACAAATCAGAGCAAAATCTACATCTCTTTTGAAGTGTGCACTACCATCTAAGAACTTTACTGCATTAGCTCCTAAAATATTGAATACACAAACAAAGGCAGAAGTACACAGCAATTCTTCACACAGAAATAACCAATTTCCAAGGATCAGCAGCTCGGAAACTTGTGAAATAAAGAACTCATGCTTAACAGTTTTCCAATACATTCAAGTATATCTGCATTATTTATTCAATAGCTTTATTAGGTTATATTACTTTTATTCTATAATACTTCACAAACCAGGAAATCCAACTCACCAAGGCAGTAGCTGGGTATAAGTGTGGGTAGCCATGCAACATTAGAAAAAGCTGAAACATGGAGAGAATTGATTCGAGCCAGTTCAGAAACTCCACCAGAAAAGGACAAAGGTCCAACAGGGTCAACTCTCCAAAGAATAAGTTCACTGTAAACTGCATTGGGATCCTGGGATGTCACATTTGCATTGCCTCTACTCTGAAATCGTACTGGTGACTCCTGAAACTTTAAAGAACCATTCGCCTGTTTTGCACTCTCAACATCTGGTGAAATTAGAGCATTGTGATGTGAGGTTGTAAGCAGCAGTGGTAATACTGAGTGGCAAGCCAAGTCATTAAGATGAAAACGGTGACCACAATATCGGGATTTATGTGAAATACTGAGTACAGTTGAAAAAGCAGATTCCTCAGCAAAACTCACTAGCCACTGGTTCAATGACCCATCTGCATGTTTGGAAATCATCATAACATTGGGTGTGAAGATACTTAGTTTTAAACTGTTCATTGATTTACTGTGTCCAGAAGAGATAAGCATAGATGAAGAACATGTAAGGCCAGGAGGCTTTTGTTTGCCTTGTTGAATAGCTAAGTCAACATTTTTGGTACAAGCATACATCACTATACTTCTGCAAAGAGAGTTTGCATCACCCGTCGGAAATGCAACAGGAATTCTTGAGACAAATGACACCTGGAATTTTAAAGAAATGGAGGAAAAAAAAAAGTATTAAAGTTATTTTCTCATCATACTTCTCACTGAATAACAATGCATAATCCAGAAAAAATAAAGTACCTGCACCTGGCGAAACATGCCAGGCTGGTATTCATCTAGCCAGTCCACATGCCATACCAGCAGTGAACCATCCATAGGATGTATGCTGAACAGCATGTCAGCATTTTTACTCCATTCAGAAAGTAGTACTTCAATTTCATGATCAATAATAGCAGAAGATAAAGGAACAAGGCTTGAATTTGTAGTAGTTTTCTCATCACCCAGCTCCTTCTTTTCTTGATTTCCTTTTTGTTCACCTCCATTTTCATCAATTTCTAGAACACATAGAGATATATATGTATTGTATTCAAAAGTAGAAGTATAGCAAGCAGTGATATTCAGGCATATAAGCCACCCATATAACAAAAAATTTAAAACAATGAACATTTTAACCAGAAATTCTCTAGTGGACCTCAGTCAATGACTAACAAAGCAGAACAGTTCACATCATACCTTAATTTGAAATACTTTTATTTTCCCAATTTGATATACATTTTTGCACACATAGACAGAACAAATGCAGTGGTATCCAGACTGTATATATTTAAATTAATTGACTATGTTATAGAATAAAGCTATTTAAATGAGGTGTACAAGTTCTCCACCTCTTTATGTCATATGAAAGAACTTCACAAATTACTTTGTGAAACAAAAGCTATTTGTCTATGATAAGACTTTTACCTTCTTCTAACCTGCCATCCATTTGATTAGATTCCTCAGTGTTAGTCTCAGGAGAATGATGTTCAAAACTCTTTTTAAGTTGTTGCAAAAATACTTCCATGGATAAGGTAAAATGAAGTTCTTTATTGTTTAGCCAGTGCACAACAAAAGGTCCGCTTTTTTCTTCATTTTCACCAAGACTCAGAGACGTGATAGAAGGGAGCAGAGGAATATCTACCAGAAAAAGACGTTAACATTTTTGAAAACGAAGTAGTTTAGTCAAAAAATAATTTTAGATAAATTGTTTTCAAACAGAAACCCTACCATGAAAAAAAATACACTGAGTGTACTGCCACTTCCTTTTCCTTTCAACGCCATCTACTTTCAGTATTAAATCACTTGACTGCTACCACAAGACATTCCACAGGGAGGCTCTTTGGTAAAGTGACATTAGGATTATAGTATGGCCCTGCGCTGTTACATCTTCATGATGTACCACTGTCCAAACAGGTTCATTTACCTCGTCTTGTGCTACTATAGCACAGTATGAACCAAATGATTTAAGCATAATTTCCCAACATTCAGCCCACAATGGAGGCTGCAGTAAGTATACACTGTAATCAAGGACCACGTATGACAGGGCTTACAATAGCAATACCTACTGCAGCGACCAGATGATGTCCTGTGTAATGCCATCACACAAATCCAGAATTTCTGATTCCTATAGATTCCATTATCACTTTACATTGCCCTACTATGCTACCTTGTGTCCTAGGTGGCTGTGAAAAATGAAGCAGTAATCACAAGTGACAGAAGCAAATATCAGACTGCTGCAGAGTAACATCTAAATTAAGTGTGGCTAAAAAGCACCTAGGTGATTTACTGCAATTTCCTCAAATGGGACATATAGCAACATACTAAAAGCTCAATCTGCATTTAATTCCCACCTAGTAGGCTCCACATATATTCCCATCTCTCTCCTTCTGCTCCCTATTGGACCAGCCTTATTTAAATTCCATGCCCTAGCAGATAAAATACTTTTAACTTCAATTCTGGTCTTGTTTGCTTGTTTTTCCAAAGCCAGTTAACTACTTACCCTCCAGTCTAGCCCAAGAAAATGATAACTGAGAGCACACAGATAGAAGGATGGACCACCATGACTACCAGCAGTTTTTTTGGGGCGTGGAGAGGAGACCCAGCAGGGGAGAGGGACAAGAGGAGCACAGAGCACTTAAGAAATACAGTCTGTCTTCCTAGAAAGGCCAATTAATGCCAATCTCAAAAATATCATAGCATATGTGGCAAAAACAGAACCTGGAGGGAAGAATTCTGTTGACCTTTCTTTGGAACATGAAGCTACAGTAAATATGAATAAGGTGAACCCAGAAGACAACTTTTCAGATCAGATTATAAATCTATGTACTGTGAGAGAAAAGAGGTTTTTTTCTCATTCTCCTACCTAAAAACTAACAAGCTCTAACTGATGCTCGGCTGTGGACCAAATCCTTAGTGAGTTCCTATTTGTTTCGTAAATCACATTAATTATTTCCAGAAAACTTCTACGGCCTTCAGAGACAATAACTTTTCTGGATTTGCCAAGGTATCATTTTGTCCTAACAACCACTGCTTATCCCTTTCACTGAATGCCATCCAGAATGAATACGAGTTTATGTAACTCCAGTACAGAAGAAGGTCTCAAGGATTTTGTTGCTATAAGAAAATGAGTTTCAAAACTAACAACAGAAAACATATACAAGAAAAACTGAAAAAAACACATTTATTTCTATATATGACAGCATTATTCTTCAAAAAGTGAAGTGAAAAATAAAGCTGCTTTGGCCTTAGTTTTTAAATCAAGTACTCCGAATGTCGCAATACGCGCAGAGAGATAATTTGGTTTACATTAAATGAAAGTAAATACAATTATGTTTTTCGATAAAATTTAATTTCAAAAGGGCAAACTAAAAGGACTATTTAGAGAATCTGGTTAGATTGATGTACTTAAGGACTTGACTGTGAAGGAGAATGGATATTTCTTCAAATTAATACTTAGGATGTGAATGTTACATCAAACAGAATTTCTGCACTAAACAAGCCATTATCCTCCAATGTACTGAGTTAAAGACAAAGTGATCCAAAAGATAGTATCAAGATAGATAATATTATTACAGATAACACAGAAGGAATACACAACTAAAAAGGCCAAAGACACGTATTAGACACCTAGGAAAATCTAGCATTCTTTTCCAAAACTATTTTTACACCCATTCTGCGAATTTGTTGTTGGGTACATTTATATTGCAAAGACTATTAAAAGCAAAATTAAAGTTTACTTGGTTATTATGTATAAACAAACAAGGAAAGAAGTGCATTATGAGTAGATATAAAAAAGGATTAAAGATTATGTGCTAACCACATGAAAAGGACAGCTAGCTCCTTGTGCAATTTGAAGACGCAGCATTGCAGAGAGAAGAACTACAATACAAGTCTCCAAGAAGCTGGGGAAAAATTTTCTTTTGTGACACTGACTAGTAACGTATGTAATGACTAGAGACATTTCTTGTAGAAATAATATAGCATTGATGTTACAACAGAAAACTGCAAAGTTTCCTTTTGGTAGGCTGGATGTGATTCCAGTCATATGTTAAAATAGCCATGAACCAACACTAACAAGGTGAACACTAACAATCTTACAGGATAAAATGTTCACAGCTTGCTTAGCCCAGCAATGGTAATGGAAACCAATAGTTCTTTATAATCATACCAAAGACTGTACAGCTACAAATAGGAACTAATCATAAATGCCTTTAGGACAAAATTGGTCTTTCAAACAAGGATTGGTAGGAACCAAAAAAGCAATTAAAAATAATATTTATAGGACAGATCTTAACTAGTTTAAGAAAAGGATTATATGTTTGCTCATTAAGCCTAGACACAGAAAAATCACACCACAGCAATAAAACCTTAATGAAAGGCCATTCAACGTTGCATTTCTATTCATTTTTCCAATGAGCAGACATTCAATTCACTTTCAGTACACACAAATGATTATGAAGACAGAAATATTAGTGACTACAGGAGATTTTCCTTAATGTCTATCAACATATTGCTTGAGTGCAAGAGAAAATTAAAGTCTACGGAACACAGAATGGGCATGTTTCGCTTGGTTCACAGACAGACAAGAAGTGCAGGGATTTGTAGTTACTTCACACACTTAGTGTCAGGTGCTCATTTAAAGAAGCTCAGAAATCTTTCATTTCTCAGTGTGCTCCCAATACCATACATAATTCCCAGCAAATTTGTAACTCCAGTTACAAATATTTAGCCTTCTGCATCTCAGACCACTGTGAATCTCAGTTAAAAGATGACTAAAAAGGAAAGATGGGATTACAGTAAAGGAAATTTATTCCAATCATTTCATTACAGTAGAAGGTTCTTCCATGCACTGAATTAAACCAACATGCTACCAATTTTGCATGATCATGTAAATATTGTACAAATACATCTGAGCCAGTTAAACTTACAAAGACAACAGAGACGTAACAGAAATTACAGCTCATCCTGTACAAAGGATTTGCCACCCTTCTTACCTGTGGCTGGATTGATACTGGCAGCAATATGGAAGTGACAAAGTGCATTTGCATGAGGAGGGACGTTCCTGTGAACTTCATGAGGATCTTGCTGATGTGGAGCATATCCAGTATGAGCTACAACAGCACCCGACCTCCTCCGTCCTCGTCGAAAGTGCTTCAGGTTTAACTGCATGAAAAAATAATGTGTCATTTTTAATTCCTTTCAAAACAAAGAAGCAGATTTCATCTGTAAGTGTTTATTTAAATACTCGTGAGATATTTTCTCTGTTTAAAACCTACTTTGAAGCATCAGAATAGTTTCTTACAAAAATCGCAGTGTTCACATTGTGTCTGCAGTAGAGAGATACTAGTGCGTTCAGATTAATTTGTGAAGGCCCATACAGTACCTTTACATAGTAACTGCTTCATATTTCATTAGGCAAACAATGTTCATACAGTTTTTATACTTAAACAGAAAGTACTATCGTGTTTCATAAATGTATACCATGCTTATTCAAGATTCAGAACAAAAAAAAAAAAAGCAGCAAATCTGAATAATCTCATTTTAGAGACTGAAAAACTGATCAGTACTTCGGCTCTGATTGTATCAGTACTTCCACTCCTATTGTAACAGTCTAATGAGTTTTAAGGTCTTAACCCTTTATGCAAATAGACGTTTCCAAGGGAAAAACAATAATAAATTTTTAAGATTGACTGTGCCAGTATTAAAAAGTCTCACTCCACATACTGCACAGTTTAAGGCCATTGTGCTATATATACCTACATAGACACCAAAAGGTACAAGAAGTTACACTATTTGTATTAAGGATGGTATTACACTCTTGGCACTCCTTCTGATTTGCTATCCTTTGCATCTTACCACAGCATGATCACGTAAAATAGTTTTCTCCCAATTTTTACATAACTACTATTTCTGATCTCTAATGCTGCCTCTTATTTTCAACAGGAACCCAGAACTTTCTCCAACTTCCCTTCCCATCAAGATCACAGCATAATTCTCACATACTCTCCATATAACTTTGTAGGAGAGCACTAATGCTCCAGTTTCCCTCTGCTTCCCATTGGTTACAAAACACTATCCGTAAAAATCCTTTGCCTTAGAGATACAGCTTACGAGCAGTCTGCTCTACTTGAAGATTACAGCAGAAAGGCAACAAAGGCTATATTTCTTCCCTCCATACTACTACTGTTTTTCCAGTTGCAGAAGCCAGAGAAGATCCCATAACTTCAGAGGTAACAAGTGAGCTCCTACTATACATTTTAAGCCAGCATCATTAGTGGGTTTCACATAAACTATACACAATAAGTGCACCATACTGCTCCAGGCTCTTTGAACCAGATACTGCAAAGCACTTTGCTTCAGTCACCAAAGCAAAATAGGCAGGAGTGACAGTGACATAAGGACTGTGTGTCTTCTAATATGAAAGCCCAGTAGAATAGCAGTCAGCTTAGCATTCCAAAGGAAGATTTAAAGTAAATTCACTCTTTCATAACATTTTATGTACACCTATGGCATAAAGGATTTCAGTTTATGATATGCGTTTTAAGTTACTAATCACAATCCCATCTAAAATTACACGTGCATATATGTGTTTATTCTCACTGTTCAATTTCATTTCTTACCTCTAACGCATTTTGCACTTTTTCCTTGCTTGAAGTATTTCTCTTGAAGTTGTTTGTGGAATTCACTGCTTCACTCCAATTGTTGTATCCTCCACCATACAATAGACTGTCACTGGGTAATAAAGTCTCTGCCCAGAGACGACAAACGTTATCCTTACAGCAAGTCAGGAGTACATTGCAGACAGCACCGCTAATGAAAGAAAATTTAAGGTGTGAAGAAGATGCTTACTGCCACATAGCATCAACATAAGCCAACAGCACCAAAGAGTCTTCCATTATAAGTTTTCTGAATTGCACCAAGTAACTTCAACATACCAAGAAAATCTCAACAATACATTCTTAGGAAAACAAATGATGTATGAAAGGCTTTAATATCAGTTCAAGTATCTGAATATAAATTACCTCAAAGTTCATTACACAACTATGCAATACCAAATCACCAATTTCAATTTACAGAATGTCATAGCTGGAACAGTAAAATCTATGTTTTTCTTTTCAAAGTCCTTCACATAAAAAGCTAATCATGTTCTGGATACCTGTTCTCAGTTCTCCAGATCTTACCATTATATAGCACTTAAAAAATTATATGTTCAAAGAAACCAAGCAAACTTTTCTTAATTACTATTTTTCCAAATGCAGTTTGTATCACGTATAAAAATGCAATTAATCTAAACTAGGCACTGAAAAAAACTAAGCAGATCGCCAGGTTTCCCATTCACGTAAGTTCACAATTTAGTTTTAACTGGGAATTGAAAACTATATGGATCATCTAACTGGACTGTCCAGCAGCAAACTCCCTTAGGCATCATAGAGTAGGTAGACTTTCAAAACTGAAGACTATAGTAATAGCTTTATGAAGTGTTCTACTTAAAAGCTGGTATAAAAGACAGCACAAACTTGTCTTGCATATAAAGGTATGCAGAATTCAAATGTCCGCTATTTTGAAAAATGTGGCAAAAAATGGTTGCAGGGTGCAAAACTGCTAATGCTACATCAGTTCGAGCTTGCAATTACTCCTGTAAACTAGGAACAGGTCACTTCGGAATCATCAGAACACCAAACAAAAAATCAAACCCAAAATATCAATTCCAAATGATCATTTTAATTCAACTTCCAGATACAGAGGTCTTGTTTTGAACTAGGTAAATAAATGAAAAGACATGGAAATATTCAAATGTTTGACAAGGTGTCAAATGACTTTTGAATTGCTCTGATCCCATCAGAGCAGAAAGAGAGTAACAAGCTAGGACAAAGTGCATGAATGGCCATTTAAGACAGTGCAATTAAAAAGATTCAAAGAGAGGTAACCTTGCAAGAGCTGGTTTCATATTTAGTCCAACCTCTAATCCAGTCTGTGGGACTCCCTTTCTATCTTGGTAGTTCCTCCCCAGTTAAGAGGATACTTACCATCCTCTCAAGAACTTCAGTTTGAAGGCATTATAGGAACACACACAAACAATAAACAAGGTGTGCAAATTCAATTATTAACTGAAGTAAACTGTACAACTTGGGTAAATGTTGACTGTACAGCTGGGAAGACTGCACAGTTCAAGGGGTTTTTTGGGTAATTTAGAGAACTCAGGTTACTAGGACTACTGACCGTGGCATGAATTTGCTGGTCTTCCTCCATGAAAATGCATTTACTGACCGAGGATGAGCCAAATAAACAAATGAAAAATCAACTTTTCCTTGTTTTTCTGGACTTGGGCCAGGTGGTGTTATAGTTGATCGCCAGCTGTCTGTGTTGTACCATACTTTCACAAGACAATCATCCTGGAGAAAGAAAAAAGACAATAAATAAAACTACCTTGCATAAGAATATGATGCACTTGTAGTACTTCTGATATGTCTCCTGAGTTTTCACTTTTCTTTAAAGTAAAATACTTTTCCAATGACAGTCAGGTCAGCCAGTTCAGTCAATAGAACATGAAGAACATGAAAACCCAATCACAAAGAAAACACGGTAGCAGGGTTTCCTTTTAAACTCTCCTGCCATTATTAACTTGGATGTAATTTCACTCCTTCTAATTAGCTGCCAGTTTCTAACCACAAAGGCACAAGCAGTACCAGCTTGAGCGTTACTACAACTTATTGTACTTACTGTACTTATTGTACTACAACTTCATATGTTAGTACAACTTATTGTACTTTGACAGAAATCCCATGAAACCTACACACACAGATTTAAATGTTAGGAATACAAACAAAGGTCAAAGATGATACCTCAAAAAATCACACTCAGTACTGCACTTTCTGCTTTTCTTAGATACACACATATACAATTTGAAAAAAAACATGTTCCTAGTGTCCTTGTCCTTATCACTTTAAGGGTCAGATAAATTAATCTGGATCTAGATTCACAACTTGTTGATCAACTGTTAAATATGAATGGTACTGAAACATCGTATTAACCTGAGTATGCTTAACATGACCCTATTGGGGAGAGGTTGTTTTGCTGACCAGCATCTTCCCTCATTAAAAAAGTAAACAAAGAAAGAAGACACAGAAACAAAGCTGCATTTTAAAAATTCTGCAGGCAAGTAATTAACCTAGTAATCTATGGTAAAAATTATATTATTAATTTTCCTACTTAGTAATTTTTCCTACTTACTCAGTAATTGTGCTTTGCATGACTTTATAAGTTAATGTAACAGGACAAAAGACATTCCAGTGAAAAACTCTGCAAATATATTACCCCATAGGAGCTATTAGCAGACTAATTTCTTTTTTCAAAATTCAGTCATACTATAACACTAGAATCCATTAAAACGCGACTTTTAAAATAAATATTTAACTCCTACCCATCAAAAAACAGTGAAAAATATATATATAGATCATGTTGACAACAACGACAAAACACTTCTTTTTAATATGAAACCTGTACAACTCAACGAATTTGGTAAGTAATAGTTATCTTAAGTATCACTGAAATAACTCTTCTTTCGGACAGTAAATGGACTAAAGACATCACAGGACATATAGCCAGCAATATGACGTCCCACACAAGCAAACCAGGAGTGGAGTACGAGAACTTGTTGCTTTGGTATAAAGAGTATCTTTTTTTTTTTTAAATCAAGAAAGTCTAGTATTTTGCTTCATGTGTTGGAAATGATAGTCAACTGGAACATAGCTTAACTAGAAAAAGAAATCTAGATTATTTTACAGATTTGTTACATCTTTTTCTCTTCCTTAAAGATAGCAAATGGCTAACTTAGTCTTCTAAGCAAGCATAATGATCTGAAATTGCATGCTTCAGAGGAAAACCAAAAAAAATAGGCAAAATGTCTGTTACTTATCTGTTCTTGATGCATACAACTTAATTGCAAGAATGTGCATGCCATCTACCTTTTAAAAGTGAGACTTATTTGCAGACTGAACAATTCTTGAAGCTTCAAGCATGTATCAAGGGACATTATGATCCAAACAGCAACAGCAAAGTTCCATATAGTACTAATACATCAAACACTGTTCTAAGCAATCTTCATATGTACATACTATTTTTCCATTCATGCTCATGAGATGGACTAGACCAAACTGCAGAACCACCTTTCATTCTTAAGTCTGAAACTCATTCTTTCAGGTTAATACTGCTCTGGATTCTGTGACACTTAAACCAGGTTTTCAATAATCTCAGTAACTGTCCCAATTAACCTTACATACTAGCATTTTTTTTGTGTTTTAATAATTCTGCAGTATCTGCTAGTTTCCTTCGTCAGTAGCACAGACTTGATGCCTACATGCATCTGTTTTCTTTTTTAAAAGCAGTAACCTGAAAGCTTTATTTTTTTTTCCCCACAATCCATAAATTCTCACAAGATGGGTCTGTACATTCTTACCAGAACTTTTGGACCAATGTCAGTGTGACTCTACTCTCTAATAAAGACAACAGTACTATTTACAGAAAACAACTACTAGTTTCATAACCCTTAAGTAACAGAAATTCTTATATGGGCTTGTCACACTTTTTCATTTTCTTCTCCTTTGACTTGTTAGGATACCGTTCTCTTAAAAAACCTTAAAAACAAGTTTTGTAGTACAAATAAAAGATGAGTCTGTTAGTGTTTTGGGAAGTGCAAAGGTATGACAGTGACATTTTGCTTTAACTCTTTTGCTTATTTTGCCAAAGGGTTTTATTGCTTTTGCTGACAAACACTCAATGTCGAGCATACAGAAATAATCCGTAAGATCAGCCACAAACACTGACATGAACTATGTGAGAATATACCAATGGAGAGGAATGTGAATTCTCTTCTATGTACATAAATAGCCATGCAGATAAGTTTACACAAAAAAATATTAAAGAGCTATTTTTGATGAATGGTGTCAGGATAACAGTGAAATACTGAATATATTTCCTTATTAGAAAGGTATCCAGCAGTTCATCCACAGATCTCTCCTGTTCCCCAATACACTTATCTTTCTGACATCCTATAATTTTCTACTGATTAAAAATGGACATTTTAAAATAGTAAGCAGTGAATATTTATCGGGTTCCCCGCAAACCACCTTTCTCTCAAATTCTTATTTACTAAAATGTAAAGATGCACAGGAGATTACTAGAAATAAAATACAAATAATATATATTTAAAAAATACATTATAAAGCCTTTTCTAAAAAAAGCGTGGTTTTGTTTCATTTGTTTGCTTTAATAGCTTATCTGAACTAGTAAAAAGCAATTAGAAAAAAATACCTACCTTTCCAGCAGTAGCAAAAAACTCCCCATCTGGCGAGAATTTCATTAAACAAACTTGAGAAGCAGTTCTATGAAATAAAGACAATTAAAATCAGAAAATAAGTTTTAAGAACTTTTTCAGAACTCTGAACAGTTTCTTCCCCTTGTACTCATGAAAGTGATTTAATTCCTACACGCAAGTGATCATTATATTGTGTGAAACAATTCAGGCTTTAACAAAGTCCAGAAGGACTAGGAGGTAAACTTGTGTGTAACACATACTTCTGTTCACACAGGAAAAAACAGAAAACCAAAAAGTTGTAGTTGAGGATGCTACAATATCCAGTATTCCAAAATATAAGAGGAGAACGGCTGCTAACAGATTAAACTATGCTCTACTTCCACTTCACAATCATTTGTATTTCAGATTGATTTCTGCTGTCTTCCAACTTATCTGAGTAACACCTCAATTTCTCATACTTCCTACAGCTGTAACTCAATAAAACAATTCCATTTTTCTTTTTGTGCCTTTTTAAGAAGAATGTGAAAGTGGCTTCTACATTAACAGTCACATCAATAAAAGATGCCACAGCAAAATAACCTAAACCTAAGTATGTGGTTAATTTCTGCTGTGTTTTACTTTCAGGGGAAGTACTAATAAATGAGCTGCTTCTACAGGTTTTGAAGCACTGAGCTATTGCCTAAGCAACAGCCCTATTAATGGCAACAAGAACATAGAAGAATTTAATTGTGCAGCACAAATGCAGTGTACATTTTAATCTTGAATTTATTAGACATATATAACAAGTTGCAACACCTCACTTTCAAGAACTATTAAGTTAGCCACGAGGCAAACAAAAGCATGGTGCATTTAGCGTATGCAGTAAAAGGAGTAAGCCAATTACAAAAGTCGTGCAAAGGAAGTCAATTTCCACTGAAGTTTCAGCAACATTCTCCTAGCAGAGCCAACACCAAAACATTGGGAATGCCTTGTTTGGACATTAACAATTATTCTGGCAAAGGACAGTACTGCAAAATCTGTATCTTGCAAACTTCTCCTTAAGGAAAGCCTATTTTAAATCTAACTGAAGTACAAATGCCGGAAGACATACAAGCATACAAGGTGAACTGACACAGCAAGCTCTGTGGACCCTTTTTAGGGCACGCTAGTTCAAGACACGCAACACTCAGCTCTCCTCCATGAAAGAGTTTAAAAGAGGGAAACAGCTGGAGAGGTATGAAGCCTTCTGTGAGGTTTAAAATACAAATGTAGAACATACTATTGAAGGGAGACAGGAAAAGCAGTATGATCTTGACTACTGATACTACAACTCCAGACTCTGAAACCATGCCTGTGGCATTCTATCTATAGGATAACTCCACCTCTCAGTAGGCTGAGAGGGTCTTGCAGGTGTCTCAATAAATGGAGTAAGTCTTCAACTTCTTTTATTTAGAAAATCCATCATATTCAAAGGAAATTTTTTTCAGTTGTCCTTTGAATGTTGTTGGGATTTTGAAGACATCCTTGATAAAAGCTGAAGAGTACACAGAAAAAGGAACAACTGAAGAATTAGGAAAGGATTTTTTCAGGAACATCCAGTGAATTACCCAACTAACATTAACTGCTTCATAAAGAACAATTTCAGGTAGGTTCCTCTAGCCAGACGCTGCTTTAAAGAGACTGTCATATGGTATGCTGGACCCAAGTGAACAATGCACCTGATGTATTAGTAAAATCTTCCTATGGCAGGAGAGACAACGATTTAAACTGTCTTATAAACTGAAGTACTAAACTGAAACTCTTCTGAATGTACCAATATGCAGATGCAAAGATTAAAATGATTAATCAACATTAATACAAGAAGAGAATTTGGAGAAGCAGTAAACCAGAATGCACCCATCTTTGCATGACTGTTCCAAATATGCAGAATAAACACAGAAAAAGGTACAAAAGCTGGGCGATGTGCAAGAAGAGAGGTGTGGTACATCAGACAGAGAAGGAAGTTTATTTTAGCAGTGCTACAAGCACAATGACTTTCAAATACACAGCTTTCATCTTACTTCTTGTACAAGGAACAAAGTCTACTGGAACAGACTCTAGAACAGCCTTCCCTCAGTATTTGACTAGTGCTCAGTATAATCGAAGAACTGCCTAAGAACATAAACTACCCCAAAACCAATTACAATTGATCTTATATGAAGAAAGAAATATCACATATTCCAGGAAAATATTATTCAAATTTATTATCAATAATATTTATCAAATAACAGTATAGAATAGGCTGGCACTGAAATACACTAAATATATAACCTGAAAGGTAAGAATCAGAACGGGAAAAGGAATTACTTGTCTTTAAATTAGTTTCTTACTTGCACTGCCAGATACACCTCCACTCTCCAAGTCCAACATCTGTTCTTTCAGTATTATCACTGTCAGAAGGGTTTTCCAAAGGAACATTGGACCAAAGCTGAAGACAACTGGAACCAGTCAAAAGACGAGTGCCTAAAACAAATATTTTTAACAATATAACTACAGGACAAGTAGCAAAATACGGATTTCTAGAAACAGAGACAAAGAAAACAGTTTGCAAGGCCAAAACTGCAGAACTAAATTAGCCAGATATTATCTTAACACCTTTTCTATAGCAAAGTTACCATAATAGCAGTGTGCCTTTTACGCATTCCTCTTTATGGATATAGACTAGGTCAATCTTGCAAGAAGATACGCCATGGATTATAAGACAGTTTGATTTGAGTATCTACAGTCCAAATAGTGAAAATTAATCAAAGTAGTTATTCTCTAAAAGAAACACCGAGAGCTACTGTAGACATTCCTTTTTCACAAATACCTACTATTTAAGCCATGTTTTTAAACATCAGATACTACTGACATTAGGATAATCAAGTAAGACCATCAGATGAAACTAATACTTTGGCTATGCTATAACAAGTGATATAGGTAGATTTCACTCCACTTGGGTGTTCTCTATTCTTGCCCCCAAAGAATGGTAAAATTCAAATAAAAAATTAGTTGCAGTAACAAATGGTTAGTTGTTTCTTTTATTCTCTTCTTACCTGTGGGATCCCATGTTAGATTATGTGCTATGGCTTCCAGTAAGATTTGAGCATTCTTTTGCCATTGATAATGTAATGTCTGAAATTTTAAGTATTCACAAACATTAGCATGAAAATGCTTCCTTCCCCTCCCTTCCCCTTTTATAACACAAATAGTACGCCTTCACTGCACTCTCCAACTTCTATGAACGATGTTTTTAAAAATAAATGACTACTTATCTAACAAAAATTGATACATTCTGGTTTTAAAACAAAATAGCTTTCCATGAATCTGACCATGCAAGAAGAAGTCTCTAACTTTCTATTTTAAAAATACAGCTTGAAAAATATTCAGCACATAAAATCATCATTGGAATCTAAGATTTTTTTAAAGGGAAGTCTGATTTTATCTTTGAAAAAAAATATATGAAAAAAGAAACACTAAATGCATTTAGTATTTGATACCAGCAGTACTGTTGAAGTAGAGGATTTCAATAAGGTCAAGATAACATACATGATACTTCTGTCCTTTTTTAATGTCTAACAGGACAGTCAACTATCTTTACATTTTGGATCACTACTTCATTCACTGGAACAAGCTGAGGTTTAAATTCGCAAAATATTTATCTGGTCTTTTGCAACACGTTGCAATAATAGGTTGCAAACCTTTGATGCTTTATGTTATAAAAGAAACTGAAATCATTACTGGAAATAATATTAAGGGTCAACACTTTTTTCTTAATTCACAAAGACAAACATTTTAGAAGTATCATCCCCAACCCAAAAATATCATATCAATATATGTGAAAGTTAAAATATAACAACTAAATCTTTCAGCAGTTTAGTAGAAAACAGTGAAGTACCTGCAAACGAGGATCTAAATGAAATATTTCTGAAGCTGAACATTCTAGTAAACGGAAGACAGAGACAATCCTACAGCAACTTAATTATGCTGGAAATAATTGCCTAGAGGTTAACTGTAAGAATGAAGTAACTGTTTCTTCAATTTTAAATATATGAAAGCAAATAATGGGTGGAGAATGCTTCCTCTATTGCTTACAGTTACTACACTGACTTCAAAGTTTCAAGTTAAGCATAGTGATTACCAGTATAGAAAAACATTCTGGATGAATTCAATGGCTCCAATGATCAAAAAAGAACACAGTACTTCTAACAAGTTCATATGAGCATAAGAAGTCACATTTTACCATTATTTTATTCCACTGCCTTCCAGTGGTTAAACTATTTACACATATAAACAGACAGATATACGTACATATATATATATTCAATAGCAGCTATTTAATGAATGACCAGGTGCCAAATGACTGAGCTGGTTAGTGTAAAGGAGTCCACTATATTGTCATCTAAATTAATTAATACAAATGGAGAGACCAGAGCTCTCAAGAGGGAGACAGAAGCTCCTTGAGCAATCGCCAAAGCTCTCATATCAAACAGACTTTAATTAGACTCTAATTAGAAAAGTAATCCACTCCATCTAAGAAGCATAGTTAAACAACTTGCTCTATATCTTATTACTACACAGATACTAAGATTCTGGCCACCAATTTGCTAAACCACTGCCACTGAAACTAAGCCATATCAAAAGAACAGATGTTGTTCTTATTCACTTTTATAATACTGAAATAGAAGCATTCAGTCAAATTTGACTAAGAAAGCAATAGACTTTCTGAAACTACTACAGATTTGACCAAGAGCATGCAATTTCATAAACCAAAGTTGAAATAAGGATTGTAAGCCACACCAGAACATAATGGCTACACAGGATGGTTCAAAAAGGAATTCCTTTTCTAATGGCTCTAGCCTTTGGACAATGGGGCATGCATATTTTTTATGGTTCTGGAATATTTCAGTTATGAATGCAGGGTTAGATAAAACAGTAATATGAAGTACTACAGCAAAACCTATTTCTTTTAGAACTATTTCAAATAACATGTCTCTGTCCTCCTTCTACCACTTTCACTTCCAAAGGACCATCTTACACCTCAATTTTATTCCAGCATTGAAATAAGACATCAAAGAAATCTTCAACTTTAAAGTAAACGAGAAAAACTAGTCAGATTTTATAACTGAGTAAATTAAGGAGCGACAAATTACTTACGTTATGATGACTGCTGTTGTGCTTCAAGAGGCTAACTGGCTCAAAGATACAAATCACATTTCCATAAGAAGCTGCAATCTAAAACAATTTATATGTACATAAGCACACACAGAAGAAACAAGCTACAGAACAAACAATAATAAAATGTAAACTGTTGCTTCTACAATTAATCCTCCTTGTAGATGAATTTGAAGCTCACATCCATATTCTCTTTTGATAACAGAAAAACGGTATCTAGCAAAAATCATGAAGCAAGTGTTGATGATAATAGAAATACAATTCTTCATTTATACATTAGTTCTGAAGATCTACTGAGAGTACAGACGGACAGGAGCATATTAAAAAAGATAAAAATCAGATCTATTATCAGTATTCCTTTCACACCAGATTAGGTAAACACTCAAAGAAGTCTGCTGAGTTCACATTCTCAGAAATGGAACCAACATCAGTTCAGGGTACTTTTGTGGACTTCCTTAGCCTGAGAACACGCTACAATACAAACAGTTAATTCAGACAACTCAAGCTATGCAAGTTAAACACCCAACGCACAGAACTGAAAAACAGAAGAACTACTAAATGCTAATACAAAATACTTCAAAAAACGGTCAGCTTCAATCAGAATTTGAAAGCCTTGTTCCATCGGTGATATCAGCCACCCCAACCTTGCATTAAGACAAAATTACGATAATTTCATCTCAAGATATCTACACAAAACCAAGCTTTAAAAACTTGCTAAGAGCCAAAACAAGCCAAAGAGAGCCTGAGAGAGCCATCACAAGGCAATGTTACCTAAAACTGCTCTGAAATACAGATTTACAGAATGAAGGAGTTTGCATAGGTCATGCATAATGGACATCCTGCATTCCGAAGCGACGCTTGATGTTAAAAGGAGTACATCTACAGTTCTGATACGCTGTAATCGTCTATTTCCTATTTCTGTGAAATTCTGGCACAAAAAATATTCACAATTTTCCTTTAACAACATTAAAGAAAGTCAGAGGTACTTTATAAAATACATTCTGATTTTAGTATCAGCCACAACAACTTTAAGAAAAAAAGCACTAAACTGTCATACCTGTAAATGACCTGTAAAAATGTACACAGGTATAAATGTACAGATCTGTAAAGATTCTAAAAATCCACAGATCTGTAGCTTCAATAGAAACAGTCTGTATTTAAAAGAAGAGACAAATAAATTTCTATCACGCTAAAAACCTAAACATGGGCCTGACCCAAAAATGACAAGAATAATTTTGTCACAGTTGCAAAGTGCCTGAAGAAACCTTTTCCTTACATTTCAAATGAAAAATTGCCCTAAGTCTCTTCAACTACCTCACTGTTTTATTCTTGTAATTCCATTCCACACCCCAACAGCAAGAAGTTTATATAAACTCATATTGATTAGATTTGTCCTTTTTCCTTTTCTCCACGTGTGGACAGTTCAATTTTTTTATTGGTTAGTGTCTTTTTAAGATAAACTAACATTAGCATGCAAAAATGCTAAACAAATCGTATTCAGAGCAACTGCTGCCCCCTAACAGTTTCCACAGGCTTCCACAATGATACAGCCATTCAACTCTAGTCCCCGCTGAGCAACATGCTACCAAAAAGAACAATGAAAAGTTGTGCATTGACCAGCTTCCCAAACAACTGCAAAAATCACCCAGACATCAACCAAATGTCTATTGTTGTCCCAAGCCCTGTTATTTGAAATAAGATGTGCAGAGAAGTCTTACTGAGTTGTAAGAGAGAGGGGTTACAATCATTCCTAATGATAGACAGCAGTAGTGAGTGCACCCTCAGCAAGTTTGCAGATCACACCAAGATGAGTAGTGCAGTTCATTTGCTAAAGGGAAGGGATACCACCCAGAGGGACCTTGACAAGCTTAGCCCATGTGAACCCATGTGAACCTCACTAAGTTCAGCAAGACTAAGAGCAAGGTCCTGCATCTGGGTAAGGGCAACAACCAGTATCAGCAGACACGGGGAACGAATGGATTGAGAGCAGCCCTGCTGAGAAGGACTTGGGGATACTGGTGGACAAAAAAAATCGAACACTTTGCAGCCCAGAAAACCAACTGTACCCTGGACTGCATAAAAAGAAGGATGGCCAGCAGGTTAGGGAAGTGATTCCCCTGCACAGTGAGGCCCTTGACCTGGAGAACTGCGTTCAGCTCTGATGTCCACAGCACAAGAAACACACGGACCTGTGGGACTGGTTTCAGAGGCAGCCACAAAAATGATCGGAGGGCTGGAACACCTCTCCTATGAGCGCAGGCTGAGAGAGTTGAAGTTATTCAGCCTGGAGAACAGAAAGCTCCAGGGACACTTAAAGGAGGCTTATAAGAAAAAAAGGAGACTTTTTACTAGGGCCTGTAGTGATAGCACAAGGTGTAACGATTTTGAACTAAAAGAGGGTAGATTTAGATTAGATGTAATGAAGACATTTTTTACAATGAGGATCGTGAGACACTGGAACAGATTTCCCAGGCACGTTGTAGATGCCTCATCCCTGGAAATACTCAAAGTCAGGCTGGACAGGGCTTTGAGCAATGCAATCTAGTGACAAATGACCTGCCCCCTATCGCAGGCAGGGTTGGACTACACTATCTTTAAAGGTCCCTTCCACCCCAAACCATTTTATGACTCTATAATTCTTGCATCATCATATAAGAAAAAAAGCATCAGTCCTTGGGGAAACAACTTTGTCCACCCTCACCACTTTGTCCAAAGTAGGAATTTAACTGATGGCATCAGGTTCTCATTTTATGAAGTTCTAGTATAATATAAATAGCTTATTGACACATTTTTCCCTACCAGGCCTGCATATTGCATAGAAGCCCTTAAATTTAATGTTCACTAAAGGAAGTGGAAAGAGTCTCGTAGCTTATATTGTGTGGGAGAAGATCAAGTACTGTACCCACCTACAAATAAATTGTTGATTACCAAGTTGACTACAACCAGAGGCAACACACTGGATTCAGTGGCCTAAGATTAAATTGCCCTATTTGTGAAACTAGGCCTTGCAAATCTATGGCAGATTTTTTAAAAAGTTCATATACATACACATACAAACATATGTAAAAATAAAAATAAACGCCTTCTTGGGATGATTAAAAATTCTCATCCATTTTTTTCCTCTGATCTCATTCTTGGACATAGAGAATTTAAGTTTACCTGCAAAACTAGACTCGGAAAAGAAAAGACGGTGCCATGTTCCCTCCGCCTTTCAAAACCAAGGGAGAGGAGGGCCACACACGAACTTCTAAGCCGTTGCTACTTCAAAGTAGCTTCACAAGGCACTAATTTCCCAAGAAATTAGAACTAGAATTAGATTTAGGATGCAAGAATGAAAAAAATTTCAATTCATTACTTTCATAACTAGAAAACAACTCTCTTACAAGCCAGTTCTGTCATCCAAAGGGAGAATGATGGAAATCTTTCAAAGTGAGTGCAGGCCAGTCATTATGGAGAAAATGTTTCACAGCAGATCTCTATAAAGTAAAATATTAAAAAGGTACATAATTCGTAAACTACAAATTATAACAGGATGCTTTGTAGAAAGGTTCAAAATTATAACCTAAATAAGCTGCATTATTTGCACTCTGCTTGTTCCTATAGATTTTAAACAGCAGAGAATCTGCAGGTAAACTACATAGAAATCTATGTGTCAATACTGATGAAGAAGCTGTAAGAAGAAATTCCATCCCTGCAACAGCAAAATGGAAATGTATTGATCAGTTTGGTCAATAAGTAGATTCCTAGCCATTCACTGCTTGGTATTTCAGCACTCTGCAAACAGATCTAGTCTAATTGTTAACAGCAAACAATATCAACTTGCAGAATCAAAATGACCAGACAGGTCTACTTAAGAAATGAAAACACTCAAAAGCTTAGTAAGCTTGATTGTTTGATATATTCATACGTGTTGATCTACAACTTAAAGAGAGTTTGTCATTTAAATGGAAACAGAACTGATATTGTGCAGTCAAGATTACCTTGCAAATTTGCAGAAAAAAATGTGTAAGATTAACTGTGATATGTAATCTACATGTATATTCCACCATCTGTTAATATGTGGCCAGCGAACTCANAGGGCCTGTAGTGATAGCACAAGGTGTAACGATTTTGAACTAAAAGAGGGTAGATTTAGATTAGATGTAATGAAGACATTTTTTACAATGAGGATCGTGAGACACTGGAACAGATTTCCCAGGCACGTTGTAGATGCCTCATCCCTGGAAATACTCAAAGTCAGGCTGGACAGGGCTTTGAGCAATGCAATCTAGTGACAAATGACCTGCCCCCTATCGCAGGCAGGGTTGGACTACACTATCTTTAAAGGTCCCTTCCACCCCAAACCATTTTATGACTCTATAATTCTTGCATCATCATATAAGAAAAAAAGCATCAGTCCTTGGGGAAACAACTTTGTCCACCCTCACCACTTTGTCCAAAGTAGGAATTTAACTGATGGCATCAGGTTCTCATTTTATGAAGTTCTAGTATAATATAAATAGCTTATTGACACATTTTTCCCTACCAGGCCTGCATATTGCATAGAAGCCCTTAAATTTAATGTTCACTAAAGGAAGTGGAAAGAGTCTCGTAGCTTATATTGTGTGGGAGAAGATCAAGTACTGTACCCACCTACAAATAAATTGTTGATTACCAAGTTGACTACAACCAGAGGCAACACACTGGATTCAGTGGCCTAAGATTAAATTGCCCTATTTGTGAAACTAGGCCTTGCAAATCTATGGCAGATTTTTTAAAAAGTTCATATACATACACATACAAACATATGTAAAAATAAAAATAAACGCCTTCTTGGGATGATTAAAAATTCTCATCCATTTTTTTCCTCTGATCTCATTCTNTATAAAGTAAAATATTAAAAAGGTACATAATTCGTAAACTACAAATTATAACAGGATGCTTTGTAGAAAGGTTCAAAATTATAACCTAAATAAGCTGCATTATTTGCACTCTGCTTGTTCCTATAGATTTTAAACAGCAGAGAATCTGCAGGTAAACTACATAGAAATCTATGTGTCAATACTGATGAAGAAGCTGTAAGAAGAAATTCCATCCCTGCAACAGCAAAATGGAAATGTATTGATCAGTTTGGTCAATAAGTAGATTCCTAGCCATTCACTGCTTGGTATTTCAGCACTCTGCAAACAGATCTAGTCTAATTGTTAACAGCAAACAATATCAACTTGCAGAATCAAAATGACCAGACAGGTCTACTTAAGAAATGAAAACACTCAAAAGCTTAGTAAGCTTGATTGTTTGATATATTCATACGTGTTGATCTACAACTTAAAGAGAGTTTGTCATTTAAATGGAAACAGAACTGATATTGTGCAGTCAAGATTACCTTGCAAATTTGCAGAAAAAAATGTGTAAGATTAACTGTGATATGTAATCTACATGTATATTCCACCATCTGTTAATATGTGGCCAGCGAACTCAAAAACGAGTTAATAGCAGCTAATAAAGAAACATATGCAGTCTTTATGGCTACAAGGTACCAGACACACAGAGGTGAACATTTTCTCATTTTCATTTATATTTCTCCACTATCATTGCAAGAGTTCACAACTCAAACATTAAAAACCACAAGAGTGGCTGGAGATCATCATCATCATAGACTTCACTTGTAGACATGAAGTGGTTTCCATACAGAGATCCTGTCTCAAGATGGACATGACAATGTAACTAAAGCTCTCATCAAGTCATAAGGCTAGTAGTGATGTGCAGAAGGCTGACATTACCTCCTCACTGGGACAGGTTCAAAGACAGCAACAAAGTAAAAAAAAAAAAAAAAAAAATCTCTTATATGAGCCAACATGTGTCCAGACAAAATTCCTACTGAACTGGTAAATAGCTTAATCACACTGTGATATCCCAATGGATGGTCACCTGGTTATTTCTTTTTTACTGTGACAGAACAATTAAGAAAGACCTCTGTAAAAGAAGACTTGAAACCTAATAGTCTCTAAAATAGAATTCTCATTCAGTTTACCAACAACAGAAACAGAAAAGTTGAGAATTCAAGAAAGTAAAACCCCGACCAATAGGAATTCTAAGCCTTTATGAATTGCTTGAAAGGAGCAGCTTTTTTCTTGATGTCTTAAAAGTGTTTTTTGTGGAAGCATTCGTCTGCTGCCAGCCACTAACATGTCAAAGCATGTCGATTACATGCCCAGTAGTGTGAAGCCATAGTGAATAAATTACCTTTGCTACCACCTTACTCATCTAGATTTTAGTCAAATTCTTGCTATCTCCTCTATGCAGCCCTGTATGTATTAATATCTTCCTGTGCAGCCCAACTTACCTTCTACAATCTTGTATCTATGGTTACTATTCACATTCACTGTGCTGCTTACCTCAAACAAAGACATTAAGCAATTAGACATTTTAGAATTCACTCTTGTGTATTTGCCTTAACTTGCAAGTATCCACAGACTTGAGAAGGTGCTTAACATGACATTGCTAGAACATTATTAGAAACACCACTCTACATACCTTCCCCTGTTGCATTGAGCAGTCCACACAACCTACTTGAATATTTCCATGTTTTGCTCCAGGGATTATCTGTAATCTCTCAAAATCAGTCCCCAGTACCACAATATCACATCCTGATGCATATGCCTAAAAAAGAAATAAGAATTAAGTAAAGCTTTAGCTACTCACAGCATATCAGTGAAGTATGGAACAGTATAGTCCACGTAGCCTGTCCATGTAGAACACTAAAGACAGAAGTACATAGGTATTTGAAGAGATCAAACAGATGTCCAATTTAAAATCAAGCAACAGAAGTGGCAAGTTACTCCTCCTCCATGATTAGTCCAACACAACACTTGTGTAACAAGCATATAGTGGTTCAACATAGAAGAGGCAAAAAAAGATGGAGTTACAAAACATGTAAAAGAAAAGACAATGCATGAAAAACCAAGTTCATGGAAAGTAAGGAGAAGTAATATATTTCTTAGACTGTAGATAGAGGTATCTAAAAGTAAATTTTTGAAAAGGGGGAACAGAACTGAGAAGCAAAAAATCATACAAACCATTTAGTAAGGAACTTGGTAAAGGAGACGTTCAAAAGGGTAACAGAATTAAGCTTAGTTATAGAAAAGCAAAACTCTGATTTCAGACTTGTTGAGTCTCCTGCTACTTGCATTCCATGGATTAATTTTACATTGTCTTAAATTCATATTGTCACTAAGCAATTTGACGTATCTAACATATTCACACAGCTAGCTGATCGAGTACTGCAACGTCCGAGTCAAAATTCTTCCCCTTTTTATGCAAGTTTTGCTAGAAACTGAGCACAAATTAAAATAGAGAGAAAGATTAAACACTGGAGAAACTTGTGGAAACAATCATGGGCAGAATCATCTAATAAGCATAAGAATACAGCATTCAAGGATGAAAGTCCTAGAACAAGAAATGCACACATTAAATTTAGAGCCAGGAAGCCAGCAACGAAGTAAAGAGTATGAACAATAGTATTCTGTTAGAGAGCGAGAGAATGATAGGAGGGTCAAACATGCCATTTTAGTTGGCCAAATGACTCAAGAGCAGAAGAGTCTCACAAAAATTACAGATGGAAGATTTCTGTATGATGACATAAATAATCGTACCTTAGAACCAACTCTACTAATTTCTAGTATATTCACTGAAACCACTTTTGACTTGAAAAAAGCAGAAAAAAAATGCATGCTAGATTTACAATTGTGAAATGCGATTATCATGTTTTCAATTTCACATGAAAGAGTATTTTTACCAAGACTGACCTAGACTATCATATCATTATATATATTGAAACAAAAAACCAAAAACAACAACCAAAAAACACTCCCAAAAAAGATACTTCAGTCCAAAGACAATTTTCCCCCACAAAGGGGTCAGTGATATTTCAGAAAGCAATCTTACCGAGAAAACTGTGATTACCATTTTCAGTCAATATTCAGTTATTACTTTCTAACCAGCAGACCAGTAGCCACCCTTAAAATAACCTCATATTGAAAATGCTCTCTATAGTGCATCTGCAGACTAAATATAACCATATATTTCTTTATGATCATTTATTATTGGTCAGGGTTTTGAGCCTCTTCCTGTCCTGTCCCCTCTTCAGCTTGAAGAAGGGGCTCAAGCAGTAGAATTCCTCCCGTTGAAAGGGAAGCATTTATTACTAAATGACGTATTAAACTGCAAGCTCCAACGTAGTTTAATTTAAAACTCATTCCAAAAGAGGAGATTAAGTACTACTTTTTGTTCAAATGTTAAAGTGATTATTTTGATATCACAATGACATGAACATTGGATTTGTTCCTCACAGAATATTTTTTTTCTTTGGTTAAAAACCATCTCACCTGGTGACTCACTGATTAAGTCCATAGTCCACCAGACAAAAGTTATTCAGGAGTACCATATATACAACTTTTCCCAAAGCCATTTTGTTGAATTTAGTGTTTTGCATGGAAGCAATTTCAAGGAATTGTTCCACTTCAAAGAGATAACACGGCTTTACTAAAAATGCTTTTAAAAGACTGAAGTGCCAAAGACTGTATGAAGCTCATCT
Organism: Pampusana beccarii; assembly: GCA_013399365.1. Lineage (NCBI taxonomy): Eukaryota > Metazoa > Chordata > Aves > Columbiformes > Columbidae > Pampusana > Pampusana beccarii. The sequence goes on along the minus strand of VWYH01002335.1, from coordinate 82,161 downwards.
GCTCTTCTGTATGCCTCTCTAGGCCTCACCAGCACTTTACAGAATTAACAGATTTCTCCCATTTGGTTCTCTCAATTTCTAGTTTCACATACAAGCCTGAGATCACAACACTACAATATTTCTACCATGATGAGCAAGAACTAGCATATATAGTAACTCATACCATTAGCAGCGATCCTGAAGATCCCATTTTAATGGGATCAAGAACTTGACCAGTTTTAACATACACAAAAAGTCATGAGCACACTTGGCATTTTGCACTGGAAGAACTATAAAGTAACTATCAAACACAACGCACTGGAGTCATCAGGAACTGGTATATTCATCAAGGTATCAGGAACAAGGACCTAAAATTGTATCTGAACTCAGGCTATCTCCTGCTAACCTGGGCTGTGCAGTAGCTCAGAGGTATGCAAACATCCTAGACTTGCGATTTCATGAAAATGTCCCCTTCATGAATATAAACTCTCCTCTTTTTACTGTTTAAACATAGCTATTCTTTTGTTTTTAATACTCATTTCTTGCCCAACTTCATATGCTGAGTGTTTAAAAAAAAAAGTTTGTCAAATTGGGGATGAACTTTCTGATGAGAAATTGGGGAATATCTTCTCAACCTGGTGGTTCTCAGTCATAACAATTAATTAAAAGTGCACTTGTAAGAATACAGACCAGTGGGAGACAAGAGGAGTGCTCTTTAAAAATCATATTCTCGGAAGAAAAATATAATAATCCCATCCTTACATTCTGGTAATTCTCTGCATTACCTGAAAAGAACTGACATTCGGGAAAAAAAAAGAATCACTTCTGACATCAGACTATTCAGATGAATTAGATCATCATTGGTCATGCTGACTTCCCCATCTCCAGTAAGCTGCAGAACCACTGACTAGCTCTTAAACCTGTAGAGCTGATCTGGCCCCAAAGACGTAGAAGGGAAAAAAGCATTTTCAAAGAGCTTCCAAATATAACTACAGCCAAGCAGAAGGATAATGACTTGGAGGCTATTTTTGACACGTAGTCAATGTTTGCCTGCAGGAGAACCACAATTTCAAAGACAAAAGGCAAGTGATGCAGAGGAGAAGGAAGCTATATATTTCAAAGAAAAACAGTGTCTGCATAGAAGGTAACTAAGCTGCCTGGCAAAGGAAACTGCAACAGTCTCCCTTTTCTACTGTTGCCTGCCATCCCAGTCCCATTACACTTCACAGCCACCAGACACTTTGGGAGTGTTCCCTTCCTCCTGAGGTGTCCTTCCTCTGGTTCTTTGTTGTCCCCACTGTAACTCATACATTAGACCGTCTCTGTGCAGAGAAGTCACATCCTCACACACACTCACTGGAATCCAGACTCTAGTTCTGAATGAGGTTTCTAAGCAGTAGTGACCTATAGAAAGTTCTCTAAAATAAGCACAAAAATAACTGCTGGACTAATCTCACATATTCTTTTTTTCACCTTGGAAAACTGTATGAGGTATTTTATCACAGTATAATGACAAGTCAGTAATCAGGAGTAAGTGATACCTTCTAACAGTCTCACAGATACAACAAAATTATTTCTGCCTACCAGTCAACTTTATCTACTGCTTATTGCAAGACTTGTCCACAATAGGTCACGTCATTCATTTTCACTTTGTTGGAAGCTACTGAGATTGCATTTGTATAAGCTATGCAAACTAAGAAAAAAATATAATTCAAGTGTTCTACTACACGTAGGGCAAGCAGCAATTTCAGAATATAAGCAGTTCTCATATGTACACTCCTGTCTACATTACTTGTGCCTCTCTATCCTGTACCTGCCCTGAAGGGACCAAGTGCTGCCACATAGCTCAACGAGGAAAAAATTCCTACATACATCTTAATTTAAAAACAAACAAACAAATAAATAGGCTTTTTAAAGCAAGGAGAGCCTCCAAGTCTGATTTCGGCAAGCCACAAACGCCTTTCACCTTAAGAATGTCCTAGAATATTTACAAGAAATTTGTCTTTGTACAATGGGATAAGCAGATAATGTTGATATTATCATGTTCCTGGAATGTTTATTAAACAATGTTTTGTCCTTCTGTTACACAAATAAACAAGATAGAACTAGTTCAAGCGGCATGGACATGGATTTCACTAGCTGTTGACACAGTAAAACAAAGTTGAAATTAGGAAGTGAAAGCTGTTTCAGGCCTGTGAAAATAAATGTGATTTTGCATGCAGTACTGCCTTTCCACCTAATTTCTACCCCTTATTTTAACTGAATGTCAGCGCCTATCTCTAAAATCGTATTTCTTTGGAGAAGATTAACCAGTATTTTGACAATATCAGTGCTTCAAAAGTATGTTAGTTTTAACACGAAATAGTATAGACAATTACATGAACTATTCTAATTTCTTTCTAAAGTGAAAGTCTCATACACACAACTCTTAAAACAGAGAATCATACTGGCAAATCAGACACTACTCTCAATAGAAGAAAAGTAAATGACCAAGGGTCTTGACTTCTTATGTAGCTCAGCCCCTCTAAAGCCAATGTTTGTATATTTCTTCTATGTATTTACATACAAAGTTTCTGGTGTAGTTCCTATGACAGCTACATAAGGACTGACACATTATCTTCCACAAACTTTACTTAACCTACATCTCTTACATGAAGGACATGAGTACACCTACCATAAATTGCCAGCTATTATCCACAGGTGAATGCTGTAGTATGTGTGTGCACACATATGTATTTATAGACTAATATATATAGAAGAATATGCAAATACATACGAGACGAACATACAGACTAGAAAGACGATGCATAACTCTGTGCTGGTTTTCATAGAAAACCACCTAGCCAGAGCACACTGAGGGACCACATCTAACAGTTCTTATTTGGAAATGTTCCCTCCCCGCTACAGCTATACTGGAACCTTAGTATAACCATCCACATTACCTTTCACTTCTTTTGTTTTGTAACTTATCTTACTGTATCAGAGAGAATTCTCAAGCCACATAAAGAGCATTTTAACCACTGATGGGTCTCAAGGGTCATACTTCATTTTTTTGCAAGGGACGTAAGTCCTAAAGGTCAAGATTCAATGGCTCACAAAATCATCAAATAAAAATCTTTTATGGAAAGTCTATAATAGCTGAATAATATCTCTATCGTATTTGAAAGTGGAAGTTTACAATAGGTATTTTTACTCCCTTTGCAACCATTATGCTTTAAGTAAGGTTCACTTCCCAGTCAAAAAAAAAAAAAAAAAAAAAAAAAATAAAAAAAAAAAAAAAAAAAAAAAAAATATTTTTATAAATATAAATTTACTAATAAAAAATACTAAAAAAAAAAAGTAAAAAAGTATCCCAAGGAAAAGCACTGTATTTTAGGAATATAAACTTACTACCAAAAAATAGGAAAAAAAAAAAAATCTTTATTAATTACATCAGGTACCCATTTCTTCCATTGGATTGGGTACATAAACATAATACGTGCTCAGTCTACAAGAGCTAAATACTGCTTATATGCACCATAAGCAGGTACAGGTGGGAAAGGAATATTTCCTTCTGTCTTCTCTTATTTTCCCCCTCCTCACTGGTTCCTTTTCCAAGAAAACTCTAAAACAAAGGTTATTCTTACGCAAAATAAAGACAAAAATTAAAGGCAAATAAATCTATTAAGCAGGTGATACTGCAATAATGTCTATATTTTTGTCCTTTGCACAGAATGGTCAAAAACAAAAATCGGAGCCACCAGGAACCACAAGGTACCTCAGCGAATTACTCTATTAAAAAAAAAAAACAACAAACAAACAAACAAAACCAAACACCCCACACACACACTTGTGGAGATATTAATTTGCACTAGTTTTCTACCATGGTCTCTTGCCATCCCCATTACTGTATCAAAACTCACACTAGTCTAAGTATTACAGTAAGATATCTTATTTTTTTAAAATCATTTATTTCATTAAGAAGAATAATTAAATTTAAGAAATACTCTTTGATCGTGCTTGAGAGAAAAAAAAACTAAAACAAAACATTTCTAAGCTGTCAAAAGTACCTCAACGAACATACTTCTTTAAGTGGCAAATTGATCTGCCATGCAGTCAGAAGCAAGTTTCACTGAAAACGCAGTTTTCATTGCAGTGTAAAGAGGTTTTATCCTGTTCTGGTTTTTAGATTAATTCAGTTTAAAAACCCAATTCATTTCCTAAGTTCAGAATAGCTTAACTGGAACATGTGAGGAAAAAAAAAAGTACAAAAATATTTCCTTCTCTTTTCTAAATTACAATCAAGAAGCAGGTGTAAATGCGGTAGCATCCTGAGCAACTCTTACGACCAGTCCATTAATTTTCTTGACTATAGATACACATGGAGTTCCAAATACAAAGAAAATGGAAAGTATTTGCTACGCAAATAAGTAACAACTTTATTAAGCCACAGAATCTGCTTTATCCAAAAATTTTACAAGTCTGGAAATCTTTATACCACAATCCAATATCTTTGGAAAATGCACAGCCATCTTGACCAACCTATCCAAACTCCACATTTTCCAAGAGCTTTTCAACTTAACATTTGAAGTTCACAGTTTTATTCATCATACAAAGCAAGTCCTAAGTCCAGGATAAGTTTAATCACACATAGAAAGGACATCTGCCCAGAAAATATTCTGGTTGCACTGAAATAAACCATGCAAGTTATCTTTCTTTACCAAATTTCCATCCCTACAAACAATTGTTGTTCTGTGACTTCTATGACCAGCCTTGGGACTTGTGCTTGTAAACTTGCTATTGCTCGCAGCATTTTGTTTTGATTTCTTCCCTTTCTCTGATACTTTGGAAGTAACAAAAAGAAGAAAATATTACAGAAGTAGATGCACAGCACAATGCCAACTAATCACACAAGTAGTATCAGTTCTGGTCACCAAATAACTTCAGTAATAACTAGTACATGAGCATCCTGTGTGATAAACTCCATGAACTTATCAAACAAACAGTTTTTCACTCAAATATTTCAGATCTGAAACCAACATAATAAAGCAAAGGATGTATTCCATTGTGCACAGGTACACCAGAAGTAAAACAATTTGATTTCAGGAGAAGCACATAGAGAGTAAACAGTTAAATTCTGACTTCTGAGGGCTGAGTTCCCATTCGTTTAGTGTACCATTCATTATTATCACTCATTCTCAACAGATAAATAACTGAGCCTTTTTCTATATATAAATAAAAGGCGTGCCAAAAACACTTAATCAGTGTTCCCTCTATGGAGACTCGTGCTCCACTCGCATCCTAAAAAAAGAACGCCAGCACAACAAACATGCGCATCATTAGGACAAGTATCTGAAATACCATCTTAAAACAGAACTGCACATATTCAAAAAGGTGCATGCAGTTCAGTGGGGATGGGCACTTTTTACTAGTTTCTCTTTCAATTGTTCAGAGTTTAGGAAAAGAATCTCTTATTTTTAGCTTAAAACTGTAATATTTTAAAACTTTTCACCTTAAATATTCAATACAATATGCCGAACCATACTGTATTAAAAAAAAAAAAAAAAAAATCAAAGTATTGTAGACCAAGTTCTCTTGTCAGACAAAGGTCACCCACCCCACCTGCACAGTACATAACCCTGAAATATCAACTCCTGTGAGTTCTCAGCCACGATAACTGGAAGCAAAGAAGTTTGCCAAGACATATAGTATTCATACTTACTAATGCTTATATCATTACTTCAGATACAGGAAAACAACTATCCACTTTTCTTGTTGGATTTTCTTAAGGTTAAGTCTGCCATTTCTTTCCAAAAAGGCAGAAATTCGCCCCAATACCATTCATTTCTTAATCCTTCTGAGCAATCTTGTAAACTTAACATGGCATTATAAAATTAGTAACAGAAACAACAACAAACTTTAGTCAAGGATATTTCTGTTAGCAGGAAAAGAAATTAATTAATAACCTTCTGGGGAAAAGGACAAAACAAAAGATGAATGTGTCTATAGTAAACACTGTTACTATATTTATGCCAAAATAGTTCTTGTAAGAAAGAGATCATAGAAACAGTTACTGAAAACTGCACTTCCCAATCATTCCTTTCTCCCCAAAGAGAGATTTTTACTCTTATCTATTGGGGAGCTCTAACACTTCTGATAAGTTAGGCCATAACAGGCAGAGAGCACTTCAAGTGGCACTAATAACTCAAACTATTTCCTCAAAAAAAAGAATGATATCAAAATGGGAAACGTATGAGAACATGGTTTGAAAGCTTACCAGCATTTCACTGTAAAGCAAACTTCCTTGTCTCTTAACAAACAGTTCCCCATCACTGGTGGGTCTTTAACATTTCTGCATATGTTAAATCAGAAAGTTTGGCAGAGCAGGAATTTGAAGTCCCAATTGCTGCAATCTTCCAACATTAACTTATTTACATGATTAATTTTTTCTGGAAGCATGCACATCGCCAGACAAGTCTGTAGATAAGCAGACTTTGAGAAGCCAGCCTAACTGGGGAAGCAGATCCAGATGATGACTCTACCCAACCTTTCCAACACTGACAACGCACCGCTGCCACAGAGTGAAGCCTCGAGTATCCAGCTGAATTTAACTGTGTACACCAGACGTGACAGAAAAATATAACTTTCTTAATTCTTGCATTCCTACCTATCATTCCCCTACCAAACTCAAAACCACTCTATGCTGTGATGAGTGGCAGCCAGAAAATGTAAAGTTAAAAATACTCAGTCGTGGTGCACTGAGAAACTTTGCTGCGTCTTATTTTTGTTCCTCTTCAGCCCAAAACAGAAGGCAGGCAGGGTATATTTCGGGGGGAAGGTAGAAAGAAAAACACAACAGATTTCTGTTTACAAAACCAGAGTGAAAGGGAGGAAAACAAACACTAATAAAAGGCTTTAGTATTTACTCAATACAGCAAGTGTTTTTTTCTCCTAAGTATATAAGCATCGACGGGGAGTTCAAAAATGGATTTAAAAATCTTAACACTAAGGCGCGGTGTTTCAAGATCTTCTTCAGCTACGGGCAGTAAGGATCTGAGCTGCGTATCTGACTGAAAGCGAGTGCTGAAATTACCTTCTCCAGAAAGTCGCATGTCCCGGCTGACGTTTATGTAACCTTTCGTCAAAGCCACCATATTCCTGCGCTAGCTAACCCGGCTCGGAGCGGCAGCTGCGTTCCCGCCTCCGCCGGGCGCCGCGCTCGCCCTGCGCCCCTTCCAGCCCTGCCCGGCTGGAGAGGCCGCCCGTCCCGAGCGCCGCCCGCAGCTCCACGCTGGGGAAGCGCCGCCGCTCCGGGCAAGTTTGGCACGGCGTCCCCGAGCGCGGGCAGGCTCCGGGCAGCTGTGCCGCAGGCCTTTCGGGGATGCCCTCCCCCGGCAGCGCCGCTACCGGCCGACGACGATACCGGGGGCGAGCCGTACCCCCGCTCCAAGGGCCGGCTGCCGCCGCCGCTCCTGACGCAGCCGCTTTCAGCGCCGGGGAACGCGGCGCAGGGACGCGGGCCCGGCGGAGGCGCCCGGGCCCCGGCCGAGGACTCACCGTGAAGGGCTGGTCGTGCAGGCTCCCCACGGAGAAGCAGTTGTCCCCGGGGTTCACAGCCCCCGTCAGCACCTGGTGCAGGTTCATGCCGAGACAGCGACACTGGCCCACCGGCCCCTGCCCCTCGGCCGCCCCTCGTTCCCCGGGCGGCGGAGGCACCGACACATCCTGCGGGGCGGAGCCTCGCCGGGCGGGGAGGGGCGGGGAGGGGCGCGGAGCCGCACCGCCCCCTGCCGCCCGCTCGCTGCCTCCGCGCCAGATCTCGCGAGAGCCCGCTCCGGCCGCCCCCGGCGGCACCGCCCCGCTGCCCTCGGCCAGCCCCGCCGCACAGCCGGCCCCGCCACTGCGCATGCGCGCCAGGCGCCACCGGGGAAACCGATGGAAGTGCGAGGGGGCGGGTCCTCTCTGCGCATGTGTGGCCTGCCCGTGCCGCGGGGGCGGGGCCTCTCGTCAGGGCGGGGCGGGCGGGGCTCTGCCCGGCTGGGGGCGGGGCGACCCCGCCTGAGCTACCGGCGGGCACTGAGTAAGGCTTTGGGTTTAACTTCTGATTGAAATAGCTTTGGAAATTGCTGCCTCGGCCCAGTGGCAAGGGCATCAACGTGGCTGACACAAGGAGTGGGCTGAACGAGGGGGACTCAGAACCTGTCACGCTTGCTCCTGCACCTGCCATCTCGCTGGAGGGGGCCGGGGGCTGGTAACCCTTGAGTCAGTGACCCCAAATGGACCCCCTTCCAGCACACAGAATTTCACAAGTGGAGAGACTCGGCCACAGGCCGTTCCAAGAGGAAGCACCTGGCACTGGGAGATACGGTTCCCTGAGACTTGGGGAACGAAGATGACATTGTCCTGGGACACCAGATCAGCTGTAGGCAACCAGGTTTTTAATCTTCCTCATAATGTGAGGAAAAAAGAAAATGGGAGCCATCTAGGATGAGTATTGCTTTACACACAACTTAAAGCTGGATTAGTGGAGGCCGGTTGGTCCAACAAGATGAGACGAGGCCAAGTGCGGCCCTTGTGTGACGGGCAGTGTAACCTGCCTATTGGCGTGACAGAAGGATCTTCAGGTCCACCCTGCCACGGCACCTCACCATTGTGAGGAAGCAGGTTATGATTCGTGTTGATAAGGAGGTAATAAACCACCAGAGGGGCTCTAAGACACCGTTTGTTATTGATAAGGAGATAACAAATCATTAGAGGACACTATTTGTTTGTAAGGAGGTAACAAATCACTACAGAGGCGTCTGGGACACTATTTGTTGTTGATAAGGAGATAACAAATCATTAGAAGACACTGTTTGTAAGAAGGTAACAAATCACTAGAGGGGCGCCTGGGACACTACAAATCACCAGGGGGGGCTTCTAAGACCGCTACATGTGAATATGTATAACTAGAACTGTATAAAAAAGGCAAAAAGCTTGTACTGTGTGCGCATGTTGGTGGAGCGGAGACTCCCCCATGCGCCCAGCGCTGCTTGCTTATTTCCCATCAACGAATGCAATAAAAGAAATTTGTTGTTAAATTCGGTGGTAGCGAATTCCATTTATAACGCCATTTAAGGAGCCCTTCACCACTGAATGGACCGAAGACAGAAGTGCCTCCCAAGTGTGAGGAAGCATGGCCAGTCTCTCTGCTACACCAAAAGCACTTTATGTCTTGTTATTAATATTTCTTTCCCCTGTAACTAGTTTTTAGTATTCCTTCAATCTCTCATAGAAACTTCAGCATTGCTTGTGTTTTTCCTTTCAAATTACAGCTCCCACGTTGATTTTCACTCTTACGTTATCCCAGTATGAAATATTAGAGCCTCTTTCTGCCCACCAGCTCTCCCAAGAAATAATACAAAATCAAAAGCATTTCATGATGTATGGGCATAACTTTGTGTACCACCTCTCACAATATTTATAAGGTGATATTATGTATCTGTACATGGCAGTGCCTTTTCTTCTTGTGTTACTTTTCCAGTCTCCATGGAAGCAAGGTCAACCTCATATCCTTTTGGGCATGGAGTCTCGCACATTATTTTAGTAAATATAAGCCTTACATCCTTTGAAAAGCAGATTGAATAGTGTCTCACCATAACACTGGTTGCTGCAATAACTCATGCGAATGAAAGTATCTCCTATTTTCTAAAGCCTTCCAAGCTGAGAAAAACACATCAGATTTGGCACTGGATGTATATAGACATTCTTTCAAAGAGCCATGGTCTTCTCATGCTGGTTATAAACTATCACCCTAATCACTTTCGTTTCACAAAGGATCAAAAAGCTTATCAAATTATCCTATCTTGTCAGGAGTGCTGATGATTGTCAAGTGATCTTAACCTTTTGTCAGCTGCAGCATCCCATAAAGCAACCTTAGTGGATTTTTAAATTAACGAAAATTATTTTTGTTGGGTTCTAGGCAAGAAAGTGAACTATGACTTGAAAACAGAAAAAGAACCTTGTTTGTGATTTTCAGCACAGCCATTTACTTCTGGGCTCAGACTGCGAGCCAGTTCGGCTGCAGCCAGCTAATACTTCCTCTCACAAGGACTGCTCCAGAATATGCTGCACAGAAAAGGTCAGAGATCCTGCAGAACCATATGCATTAAGCCTTATTCACTCTACAAGCGTAAAGCACATAGGATTTGCAGTATGACAAGATAGCAGGGTAACAGTAGACAGCAATCCAGACCCCAGCCTGAGGAAGGTGAAGAATTCAGGAAGAAGCAAAAGAATGAAAGGAAGAGTTTTACCGATAACTGCTTCTTAATCTCTACCTAATGACAATGCAATGGGATACGTTTACAACTGACACAGCCTAACTGCTGACATGGTAAGATAATACGGAGCTTCTCATTTCCTTCCTAACTAGAGTTCATCTTTGTGACTATCCAGATTAATCCGTTTGGCTTACTTCATAACAGAAGGACATCAACTTTTATCCTCTCCTCTGGATAGAGAGCCTACGTGATGACATGTCAGGTACATGCCTCCCTATCCTGGGTCCCATCACCACAGTGATGGGGCACTACTTTCCTATTCTGACATTTGCTGTCAGCAGTGAGCTGTAGTGCAGAATTCTCGTTCCTCACTGCTGGTTCCTGACCCTGCTGCTCTGCCCCTTGCACTTCTCAGCCTGGGGGATGGCAAGGGCAGCCACTACAAGTGGGACTTGGGCACACGTCCTTCGTTTTGAGGCCTGTGTGAACCAATACAGGCACATCGCAAGAAGAGCCAGAGGCCACGAATGCATTTGCAAAGAGCAAGTTTTATTTTAGTTACCTCTCTGCTGTGGGATGTCCAAAGTAGCACCTAAGCTCCCAGCAGAGGTGACACAAGCGGGGACACAGATGCTGGTAAGTTCAGCCCTGGTAGAAAATCACTGGCCTGCTGAACTCACCTGTATTTCAAGGCTTCGAGCAGGCGCAGCCTCCTGCTCCTCCTCGCAACAAAGCAGGAATCTCAGACATAGTGATAAGGTGTCTAGAGTTTCTCACAGGCCTGTGTTATCTAACACAGAGGTTCTACTCATCAAGCACACAAGTAGTGTGATGTGTGTGCTTTTTCTACAGACAGCTGCATGTCACTTGAGCGTATTTACATTTAACCAACCTCCTCGCCATTCTTCCGCTATATTCCCATACAGGGCCCCTTCTCACTTCTCTTGCAACATCTATGAATTCAGCTACAGACGAATTACGTACTGTACAGTTTATTACGATACCAAAGTGAATGCAGTGTTGGACACTGACAAATTTCAGCTCTGGCCTGTGCAATTTGATATTGCAGGCATTAAAAATGAAACAAAACAAAACCACTTAAACTTATTCACTATAATTAAAAGTGTATTTATGCACTGTTTTGTTGACAAAAACAGAGAGGTTGGTTTTGCTCAGAATTTCAAAACTTGACAGTTCTTGGAAGGTAAAATAATATCTCAGCTAATAAACACAACAAAAGTGTTTGCTGTGCTTTTTCTTCATTTTGCATATTTTTCTCACCTTCTCAGAAAAGTTTTTTCCAAAAAGTTCTTTGTTTTGCTTTTCATTCAGAAGTTTCTAAAAAACAGCAAAAGCATTGAGTTTGCCCTACAGAATTACAAAATACCATCACAAGATTCTTTCCATTGTTGTGCCCCCTAATCTCAGTAAATCTTTGAGTCTTTCAGCTGTAATTCTTCTCACAAGCTGCTGAGTCCTGTCATTCACAACTGTGCTGAACACACTCACTCAGTCCTTGCCTTTGGCTTTTTAAATGTGCACTATACAAAATATTCTCAGTATCAGAATAGCAGAAGACAAGAAAGATTATAACTTCCCAATATTTTAACATACAGTGGCCGTGGCTGTTCTGTAAGTCTGCCAGAATTGTGCATGCATACAAAGGCTTGGAAGTGAATGATTTACTGATTTTCGTTATTGACCAAAGCACTACTTTTTGAACAACAGCAAGGCATTTGAATGCTCCAAAAAGCAATACCGGGTATATATGTATATGCATTTTTCATTCGAAATCCTGCTTGTATTTCCCTAATAATGTCTGAGGAAAGTCCAAATGAGAATTTTAAATCATCCTCCCACAGGTGTCTTCTAAATTCAAAATTGCACCTCTGCAAAGCAAATCCATATTAATAATACTCCTCAGTGTAATGCAGTAGGAAATTGATGTGTATTTGTAAATTATCCTACTTGCACAACTACAATGACATACTTTGTGTTCTTTCTGTACAATAAACATCCATGAGTCACTCATTAACAGCAGTGAGCTCGCTTATGTCAATGATACACAGGCAGCTTTGAAAGAAGGTGACATTTTAAGTGGCATGTTTAGAGTTTGTCTACAACACTAGAAAATGTTGTTTTCTTCCCTGGTTTCTTAACAATAACCTACAGGCAGGCAGCATTTTTTTTTTCCTGTTTTTGTCTTTTCCTTTTTTCCCACTCTGAAGTAATTTATCATATACAATTCATTATATGTTAACTTGCTTCTTACAAAAACAATGCACTGCTGCCGGGAACAACTGTTCTGCCTCATATACTCTTTGACCTTGTCTTTGTTGCCCTTGATCTTTCTGCAGGGTTTCTTTGGTTTGTGAATACCCAAGGCAGAAGTCTTATTATAGTGAGGTCAAGAGAAAAAAACCCTTACTGGTTTCCCCAAGATCTGGAGTTCCCCCTCTGTACCCACACTGGTAATCACTTGAAGAAGTACTTGATTCTGTTCTTGAGCTTTTATGACTTTTAGCAGTGTAAAAAGAGTCAAAACACAGCGTAGCATCTTGGGAAAACATGAAATAAATAAATAAATAAATAAATAAATAAACATTGACATTTAGTAGTACAGTCCTAGATGACAACTTTGTGAAACCTTTCTTTGCAAAAAGCTTGCTTCGTTATGTCTTCAGTATCGTGTGTTTTATATCCATAGCCTGCAGGTTATAGTGATATTTGCTTCTTTTTTATTTGTACCTTTTTCATTTGGTGAAAGAAGTTTTGTAACAGCTCATGTTGCTGTTACATCTCCTCATATGTACAGTGTAGTACATTCTCTTTCACTTCAGCAATCTGATATAACCTTTTATTTGGTGAAGGAGATAAATGCTGACTGCTATACTTTCTTACAAGATATTAGTAAAAATATTTTGATTTATTCAATTCATCTTTTATTTGGCTTTTGGTGATACTTCCATTTTATAAGCTCAGATTATCTTCGGTAGTTGTTTCCAAGGTAAAAGCAAATAATTACTAGATTCTTCAGGCTTGGAAATTAAAGTTAACAATTAACAAACTTACGAAATTTTTATTCACATTCAGAGTTTTACATTCACTTCACAGGCTTAAATTAAAGTTATTTTTGAAGAAAATCATGAAAGGGGTGCTGAATAATATATTGTTTGCACTTTCTCTGTATATTTATAAAATATTCTCTCATCACCAGTAAGTTAGAAAATTGGAATTAAGATTATTTTTTTATTTTTTTTCCCCATCAGTTATGGTTCCCTGTATCAGTAAGCTCAGCTTGTGCGCACCAGTTCATCTAGATGCAATGAGGCTGGTGGGAATCCTGGGCCAGGCCATTTGCTCTTACCTCCTGTTTATTTTTCCTTATCCCTGCACTCCAGACAGTGGTGTTTTAAACCATCATTTGGCAAACTTGAGTCTTGGCCCCTGTCTGTGGAGACAGTGTACGTTTCGCTCCTTCCCACCAAGGACCAGAGGGATCGGGGCCAGATGAGGGCAGGGGCAGGGGCAGGAGCCAAGGACAGCTGGAGGTGCTGAGCTGGAATTCATCTCTCGAGTGAGGGCAGCAGGGTGGCCCTGGGGAGGTTTCTGAGGGATCCCCCATGGTGTCCCTGCTGCCTGGTCTCAGGGCTGCACCGCAGCAGGGCTGTGAGAGCCTGGTGGGCAGCTTTGGCACAGAACTGCTGTGCCAGATGCCGCTGGTGGACTCTGCCACGCGTGGTCAACAGTGGTCTTGGATGGCACGTAGGAGTCCTCTCTTACTGCAAATGACGAACAGTGCCAACTTCCTGACGTGTCAGTCAATTTCCAAATGTCATCAGTCTCGTTGTGCACAGGGTACTTTTTGTGCCACGGTGAAATAGTCAGTATCCTGGAAATGGGTGAGCCACGCTGCCTCCACCCATACAAAGATGCCCTTTTAGTTGGTCGATTCCTTGTGTAGACCTGAGAGACTCCATCTGGCCTCAGAGAAGTTCCTCTGACAGCTCACTTGCTGGCACTGAACTCTGGTTAGGCTGCTTATGTACAGTCTGTTACTTGAAATTCACATGAAAAGCTATTGAAGTAGGCGTTATTCAGTACTATTTACCAGAACGTATTTGAGCTTCCTATGTAAACCCTAAATTATTCAGCAAGTCTATTCTAAGATACTATTGATTTCAAGTTGGGTATAATAGCAAATATTTACTTTTTAATTTGTTAAAAATTATGTTAAATGGTATGTAAATAAGTATTCAGACTCCACATTCATGTAATGAATATTCTGTTTGTACTGCCAGTCTATTATAATAAAGAATATTCTATTATATATTTTGAACTTTCATATATATTTTCCATATCATATTTAAAAGGGTGACACCCTTTACAGGTGTCCCTAGCAAACTTATCTGAGGTATAATGCAATCACTTTACTGTTAGTTTCATGTTTATATCAAGTGTTTGGATATATATGCCTCCAAATTCGGTATCAGCATATCTCCACAAATCTATTGCATACAGATATTTATATTCAGGTCTTTAACATGGCTTAAGATCCTCAATGGCCAGCCTGAAAAAAATAGTTATTTTATTATATTTTTCAGCCTTTTACCTGTTTAAGATTCTTTATGGTTAGGTTTTAACCTCATAGGATGGTGGTGTGATTATTACCGTATACCTATGCACAGATGTGAGTAGATTGCCATTCAAGTATTGGGAAAGAAAAATATGAAATACACAAGCCCGTTTTTCTCTGCTGTTGCAGGGTAACTCAAACATAAACTGTTTTCTCCTCAAATGCATACGCCCCCTTTTATCTCAGAGCCGCTTTGTGAGGTAGTCTCACTTTTTGTTTTTTTGCCAGCAGTTTCAGTGGTATACAGTGAAAGCTCACGAGATGTTTATTTTTCTGCTTGCTACATTGCAGTTATGGAGCCATGTTGCTCTCTTCAGTCATTCATATACACATATGCAGGGTGCCTGACCAGTTAGGCATACTTGCTTTTTTAATGCTAATATAACCTTCCTTATATCGTTTTTATCCCTCAAAGTGGAGAAGATAAAGCAAGAGCAACAAAATGAAGGAGAACTCATCTTTGTGTTACTGCAAATTCCTTCCATCATTTGGTGGTATATTCATAGCTCTGTAGAAACATAAAAAACAAAGGCGCTCAGACTAATAAACCACTAACATTTCAGCCTGGCAGTAGATTCGTAGTTGGCTGCTATATGCTGAGTAGAAAATGGCATTGCAGTTACTGATTTTGAGCAGAACTAACCACGCTTAATGAGCTTTGAAAAAAAATACTGAATTTGCTGTCTTTGTTGTCACTTGATCACCTGTATGTCATCTGTTTTTCTTTAACTGGTAATAAAATGTTTCGTTTTTTTTCATAGGAGAGAATGGTATTGAAACATCCTCCATTTTATGAATAACAAATTGTAAGATTTTTTTAATATAGTTCTTTACAGGATCTAAAATTTACACATGCACATTTTAAGACATATTAAAGGATGGTGGGCTGTCTGTTAGTACCAGACTTCAACTGTTTAGCAACTAAAGAGAATAACTTTTTGACTAGATTTTTTTAAAAAAAGAATATGTAATTTCCTTGTTTAAATTTAGCTGTGAGTGTAAAGTGTCACTGTGTTTCATGAAGACCGTGACTTTCCTGAAACAGCATGTGGTTTTGTGATGTAAACTGTTTAATGTGCCCAAGAGCGATAATGCTTTCTCGTGACTCTTCCTCCACCACATATTGTACACTCCACCTCAATTGACTGATTTTATTTACTGCTGAGTCAATATTTACCACTTCGCTACTGCCTGCAGTAGTTTTAATCCCTGTCTGAGCAACTGAATTGTACCAGGAGCTTTTTAAAGCGTTTAGGTCTTAATCCTGTCAAATTCAATGAGTTTCTAATGAAGGTTAAGGGTGCTGAACACCTGAAAGCACTAGAAGAAAAGTCTGATTGCAGAAACAGCTCTAAGAAATACCATATACTGTCCATTTAAAGTTTGATTCTTCTTGTAGCATAACATGATATGTATGTGAATTCTAATATTTCATTGCAGAGACTCATCAGGAAATATTTTTGCTGTGTAAAACACTTGTTTTCACAGATGAGAGTTGGCACAGGCAACAGCAGAATTTCTTTGTCCTAGCCCCTGCTAGTAGGTAGAATCGCAAAAGTGCATTTATATGTAATATGTAGGGGAAGAAAAGCCACTACATGGAGTAACTGTGGCAGTGAGCTGTCTCAGGTGTTTAGATAAGATAATGGACCGTTTGATGTTGCTGATATCACACATCGACAGCTGTTTGGTGGAGCGGGCAGCAGCATCACGGAAAGGGGGAAAATACACGGTCATGTTTCCTGGGGCAGGCGCCAGAGGCAGCTGCCTGTGTGGCAGTTTCCATGGGGTTAACAGCCGGGAAGGTTTCCCTGTTGTATACAGATGGTGGGTGAGAAGGATGCCGGTGATATTTTATTTGCCTAGGCCTTGGTTATTACTGTTTATTGCTTCTGTTGCAATAGCCCTGTAGGAACTGATCGAGCAATGGGGAAATACTGAGGAAGGGCATGTATAAAACCTGGAAGGTGCGTTTTCCACAATGTTGTTCTACCCCTACGGAGCAAGTAACAGGATTTTTTTCAGTGCATGTGTGAACAGAAGGGATCCTGTTGTACCAGAAGGATACACCTGAAAAGGAACGAAATCTAAGAGAAAGTAAAAGAGAAATTAAATACAACAGCCATCAAGAAGCTGATGTCCTACCTGCTTTGATACACACCATCAGTTTGTAAATACAGACTCAGATCCAGGCAAGTCTGTTTCAGTCTTTCCTTCCAGGTTAGGTACATTTTTTTTGCAAGCAGTTTACTCTGCCAGGTCTTCAGGCAATGATTTAAAACCATAAAATGTACTTGAACTATATGGATATTAGAATGCCAACAGGGCAAATAAAAAAAACAGCTGTGCAAAGCTTTATTAAATAAAAAGTTAGCTCACATGTAAAAAATTGTAACTGGTTGGGGGTAGACTATCAGCTGTATTGTAGAGATCATGCCCTTAAACATATTTTAGAGGAATATAAATAAATTTATCTCCTGCAATTCCAGTGTCTTATTCTGTATGTTAACTGCTGAACTTCCATTGCAAAGGCCACTGTGATTCGGTGGCACTGGTAAATAAACTGTAGTGCTTTAATCAATACCACTGCCTGTAAGGAATTTTTGTTTGAACTTTACATCAGGTATATTATCTTTATATTTTTCTGGAAGAATTTGCAAAAAACCAGGTAGCAAATACAGTCACAAGGCAAAAGTGAAGCATAATATGCATGCTGTGTTTACTTCTACAATTTATCATCTTCCTAAATAAGAATAGAAAGACCCAGCCTCACCCCAGGAGAAATAACATTGATAGTAATCAGATATAATCTATAATTAGATTCTGTGTTTAAATAAAGAGAGGAAAATAACTAACTAATCAGCACTCCAAAGCCTAAAACTGGCAGTTCTGTCTGAAAAATTGTTTCCTGTTCTTGAGTTCCATGTAAAATTTACAGTCCTGCTTAGCTTTTTGGGAGTCTGTTCGTGCATTTGTGTGTAGTTTTGTGTAAGAAAAAGAAAGAGACTATGAATCATCACTATTGCATGCGACTTGGCATGCTTTCAGAATGCACAGCAATCAGCAACGATTACTTGAAATATGAGGAGATATGAATCTTTAATTATTGCATTGCTATATGATCCAACCAAGAGCTCATCACCCCTTGCTTTACAAGATTTTTACCATTCTAAGAATTCACAGTGTTTTCATATTACATAAGAAGTACTGTCTAATATAAAGTGGATTTTTTTCCTAGATGAGTGCTACAGATTTTGCATTAACACCAAATGACTGTTTGACAAATCAATATTATTTGAATGTGCTATATAATAAGCAACAGAAAAAATGAAACAACATATCAAAACCATTAAAATAGCCAGTTTGGTTTTTATCATAGCTAGATGAAATTTACTGTGACAACTACAATTTTCCATTGAATTGTTGATACACATGCAATTAAAAATAACAGTCCTGAGGAAAGTTTTGATGAAGTATTACACCGTGGTTTCAGTAGTGCTTGCACAGTTTAAAAACTGTCATCTTCAACTTACAAAAACATAAGCGAAAGATGGCTCAAAAAAAACCAAACAAACCCCAAACCAAAGACAAAATCAAACTCCTAGAACTCTTTAACAAAGCAATGTATCTGTTTTGCCAAAGGATACAGATATTTCTGGGGGGGAAAAATGAAGTATGAAGATTTCATATTCTGTAATTTACATGTTAATTCTAAACTGGTTTTAGTTATGAAAGCTTTGAATTTATGGGCTTCTGACTTAAATACCATCACTGCATTCTTTTTTTTTATGAAGATACATTGCATAAAGAACACAAACGCCTTATAGGTTTGGGATATAGTAGTGGTTATAGGGCCATTTGCATAATATTATATTAAATAAAAGAGTTGAATTGGAAGGAATTTAAAGTTTCTTAAAAGAAGGAAATTGAGCACAACTGCATATGGGCCACTGGTCAGATGACAGGAAGAATGGAAATTAAACACAATGCAAATCATGCACTAAATGTATCCACTTATAATTTTATCAGTTTTGGAGAAATCTAATGAGAAGAATGTCTACGAATAATTTAATTCCTTCCTAAGGCAAGTGCTCTAAGTTTCAGTGAAGTGTGTGTTTATTGACGAGAGGAATGAAGTGAGAGACAGACCTGGGAATTTTCCAAATTGTTTCATAAATACTAAATACATACCAAATAAGAATATGATCCTTTTCTATGTAAATCAGATAAGTGACATCTGGCTTGGTGTGTGGAGTTGATGAATATTGAAGTATTTAAACATTGGTGAAACACATTGTCGCGCAATGTGCCTGGGAACCCACCACTGGAGCGGGGTGAGAGTCTCACCAGTGCCCTCTAAAGATGGTCTTTGTTGTCTACTTATTGCAAATATTTGGCAATAGCCACAGTAGGAGATGATCACAAGGCACAGTGGACAGAAATAGATAACCGAGTAAAGAGAGAAGCATGCTCCTTCTCTTCTATTACCGTTGTTAAGTAAAATGTGAGAGCTCTTGGCCTAAGATGGCTGGGACACTAAATTTATTCACAGGTGCCATTATTAAGATATATAAGTTTTTTTGAACATATCTTCCAGTGCTTTGCTGACAGGCCCCACTGTGGCAGCCGTCAGCAGCATAAACGTGCCTGTCACGTCTCTTCAGGCTCATTCACAGCTCCCTTTGTTGCTGCTTTCGATCTCCTTGCAAATGGGTCATGAACACGGGACAAATTAGGTGATGTATGAATTGGTACAAACTAGATTATTTTACAGTTTGCTGCTCTCCATTAAAAACTGCCTACACTTCCCTACCCCTACATAAAGGAGTTTACTCAGTATACTGCACACGCTGAGCAGCTCAAGGTGGTATAAATGTATGTTCCCAATGATTTAATGTACTCATTGGTACACCGTTCTGACTTTGCAGTGCACACATCACACCAACAAAATTTCTGTTGCACTCAGCTAAACGAACTGTGTGCAAATCAAGGTAATCTGAAGATAAACCCTTTACAAGGGTTACCTATAAGTTTGTCACATTTGTTCAAATCAGCAAAGGCCTTTTAATATAGAGGCTATTTTATTAATTTTACACCTTAGAATGGCATGCAAAATTGACACACTACAACTGTTTTCCCTTTCTCTGTTTCGTTACTTTAGGTGGCAGCACCATAACAAAGACCTTTGCTGCACATGATTGCACAGATACACAACAGCAAAATCTGTGTCAGATGCAGCTCAAACTACAGAAAACTCTAAAATGTGCAGCTTTGCATAATATTGTGCAGACACAAGACGCACTAATTGCACTATTTGTGTTGTTTGGCTGTTAAGTGGCTTTTCTTTCAGAATTGCGTAGACACAGTGCTCTTGCTTTTGTGATGTTTTCTTTAGATGCGGATGTCAACTTAGCTGGCCTTGAACATGCAGGAGGTTTATTCCTTCCAGCCTATTTCCCACTCTTCACTGCAGTGCATCTGATTTTTCTTACTGATCTCAGCGGAAGAGCATTGAGCTATCTTTTCCTATTATCTCACAGCAGTTCTCATTGCTCTGTGGATCAGAGTGTTGTAGCATGGGCCTTTGAATTCCTCTGTGCTCCAGATCATACTTGTCACAGGAAAAAATAGGGTATGATTATTTTGGGTCTGTTCACCAACGTGCTTCCAAGTCCTCAAATATAAGTGTATATTTGCACAGAATCAATACTATGAAAAAAAAAATACAGGTTTCTATATTACTTTTATCCTTGGATTTTCTTTTTTTCCACAAATTTTTCAGCTCTCACAAGAGGAATATGGGGATGTTTCAAGCTTCTTGAGGAAGCAGACCCATAGCCGGACTCACAGTTCAAATGTGACTGAGCACGCTAGAGCAGATGGGAGAGATCCCGTGGATGTGACCTGTGGAGGACACTGTCGGGTTCCCAGCCTGCTCTGGCGCTGTGCGCCGAGGCTGGAGCACCAAGGCTGGTTCGGCAGGAGGGTGAAGGACAGGAGAGGCTGGGACCAGCTGTAAGGAAACCTTTCACCAGGAGGAAAGGTGAATGAGGGCTGCCCTGCTCCCTCCCGCCCTGAGCAGCCTGGATTGACCCCATGGCGGACCCTGCTGGGAACAACGTCTTGTATCATGTACCTCCAGAACTCCCTCTCCACAGAGATTATCCTGTGGCACCACAGTCCTTCGATCTCAGTCCCTGCTCACTATTAATGATGGTGAGCTTATCCTTGACATTAACAGAAAAATATTTAACCTCGCAATTTTATATTACAATCTTTCATATTACAAAGAGTTTCAATACCAACCATCTTGAAAGTGCTTCAGAACAGTTTCAAGACTGTTGGTTGAAGCAGATCCGTAAGAGGCAGCTCTTTCTCTGTCCTGCTCGCTGCAGCTCCTGACTCCTTTTTCCATGTGAGAGCTGGTAGAAAAAGATTCTACACTTGTTCCATTTCATGTTTACTTCGCTGCTACATGTTCCTCATTCATATTTCCCAGTAAAGATAAAGGGGAAATGGCAACTTTTTCCTGAGAGATGGCAATTCAAAACCTTGCGTTTCACAGGAATATGAGCAGTTTCCTCAGTAACGATTGCCCTTTGAGCCTACCACATGCTTCTGTGCACGTAAATATCAACTTGAGGCTTCGGCATCCTGGAATCCCAACCATTTTACTTTTCTTTGTGTCTTTAAGATGTTTTAATTAATTGTGGTGAACTATGGTTTTTGTTGTCTTGTTTAAAGAAAGATTTCTGGCTACTATTTCATGTTAATTAACAGTTCTCCTGGGGATTTTCTATATTTTAAGCCACTGTTCTGAAGTTCAGCTGAGCCAATCTTGGATCCTTCGTCGAAGTCTAAACTTTGGAAAACTTGTTTTTTATTGCACTTCCTAGTAAACAGTTCAGTGGATAATACCTGGGAATGTATGTTTCTCAATTAAATCTTTAATCTCTCACTACTTCTTTAAAATCCTGATCACTTAGAATGAATTATTGGCAGACACATCCATTTTAATACTTTACATTTGACAAATATTGCTGAAAATTTGCTGAAGGCAAAGTTTCTAAAGTGAATGGAAAAAGGACTCCTGACATCCCAGAGTGCCCTGTAAAAGTGCAGATGAACAGAACATTGGCTTCCAGAGGCCTTTGATAAAAGCTCACAGTTAAAGATTTCAGTCAGTGTCCTTAACCAGTGCACTCGCAATCTTTTCTCTCCCTGTGATGTGCCACCTCTGCATCAGCAGCACAAGCTGATACAGGTGAATTATATGTCAACACTTATCAGCCTCCTAGAGACCCGTAACATGCAGGAGTCTCCACTGTGCAGTCCTGAAAACAAAAGCTGTCCACTAAGTGCTATAAAGCTATAAAGCTGTGGAGGACACATGGACCTTCACCTACAGTATTTTAGCAGATACCACTTCAAAGAATGTCCGCTGCTTATTTTCATCACTGAATTTCACATTTTCTTTTGCATTTGGGTTTTGTATTTTCACCTGCATTTTACAGATACCAAATGACATACACAGCATACCAAGATTATGTGACCAACTGTGCTTGTACCTACACAGTGCATAGATTTTGCATTTTGAATCTGATTTTAGGCAAGGGTTTTCAAATTAGCCTGAAGTTCTCAGCTACGTATTACTGTAATGTGCTCCAGGTCATCAGAGTTGCAATCACAGGCTGCAATTACAGGTTTTCTGATTAGAATTACCTCTGTTACTAACCCAGTATTATGAGTGAGGCCATGATGCAGTCAAAAGCCATGTTACCCAACTTCCAGATCAGAGCTGAAAAGACTGTTTGAAAATGTGTTTCCCTTTTACAAATGTCCACTTTTTTGTTTTATAAAATAAATGAATGAAAATGAATGATCTGTCACATTATGTATTTCATTTACCTCGGATGTTTGGGCTAAGCTGTTTCAAAAAAGGAGATTACACTTGCACATGGCCTCATAAAATACCTTTATGAAATTACATGTGAGTTTCTTATGGAAAATGTGAGATCTGTTTGCAACAGATAAAACCAAAAGCAATGGAGAAGACAGTTTTTACAAACATAAAACCAACCAGACTCATGAGCCAACTCTGGCAACCGAAATAGCACTTTAATGTATTTTTCCAGATTACGGTCTCTTCCACATCTTTTGCAACTAACCACCAACAGCAAAATGAGGAATTGAGCACACAGAGATTTGCTAAATCACGGAAACATAGCACTGTGCAATGAGCACGCTGGCAGGGAGTGCAGCCTGAGCAGCAGGCTGGTGTGCTGCTTCACAGTGCAGCATTGCATGGACAAGACAAATGATGTGGCGGCAGCAGCAGAGAAACGGGAAAGGAAAAACAGTGGCTCACGAAAGGAAGGGTGAGAGAAAAAAGCCAAAAGATGCCATGAGGAGTAATTTTTAGCTGGCAATACTTGGATATATTGCTATTCGCCCTTCCAGCAGATGATGACTTCGCCCTGTATGGGGCTGGCCCACGAGACAGTGACCGTGGACCAAGGCCAGCCTCAGCGGGCAGCAGCGCACACCCAGGAAAGCAGTACTTTTCCCCAGTATTTACATTTTTATTAATATTTTACTTTTTTACTGACACTAGAGATCTGAATGGAAAGATGGACTTTTTTTCCTCCTCATTCCTTCTTCCAGCACACTTATGTCAACACTTATGGCTGGCTAGCAACAGAGTAAACTGAGCTGGTCTATCTGAGAACTAGCAAGAGAAAGAAACTTGCAGGGTGGTTATGTGGGTCCTTGATGACTCAAGTTAGGACCAGGGGAGATGGATGGGTGGGGTGGGGGGGAAGAAAGGCAAGATCATCACCTTCAGCTGCAGTGACAATTTATGTACAGCTTCAAATTATTTGTTGCATTTAGAAATATGCTGTGACTTTTAAAGTTTTCTGAATATATATAGGCTTGAACAACATGCTCATTTGGGCTTGATGGAAATTGGCTGGAGGCAGCCTGCAGTGGCATTGTCTTAACACCTGCTACACTGCCAGCACTCACCAGTTTCCAAGTGGGAACAAGCAAACATTATTTTATGAGAACTCAGTATGTGCATGTCTGTTAACAGTTCTTGATAGAAGAAGGGATTACTAATTCACCATTAAAAGTGACTACCTTATGAGGCACAAATGCCTGCAGAGCCATTGGTATCTGTCCACCAAATGCAGAATGCTGAACTCCAAGAGCAGGTAGACTGCAAACAGCCATACAAGCACTGAAGTATTTATTAAATCATTTGGAGTAGCAATCTTTCTGTCTAATTAGTAACATTTTATAGTAACAAATGCAACCAAAATGCTCAAAAGCTGCCTCTTAATAATATCTGCTGGCATAATTGTATTTATGCCAAAGGCTTTGGGTTCTGCTAGTATACCTGTGTTAGGTAAAATGTATTTGCAGGTGATGAATGATGTCTGCAAAAGTACGTATTTGCAGACCAATCTTCACCCTTCTAAGGGATTCTCTCTTCAAAATGGGACTATCTAAGCCACTTAGACTAACCTGTAGTATCTGTCTGTATCACCATTTGTCCTGCCCCAGGATGTTCCATTTTCTAGGAGGAAGAATACTATAATGTAAGTACCTTTATATAACTTAGTTGAAATTAGTTCCAATGCAATGTCCCAACAAGGTTTCAGTGTTGTAAGACTGAGTAAAGAAATATGGTTCTACTCGTAGTATGTGTCATTGTGTACACTACTACTTTTTCTAAATGGCAGGTATTTATCCCTAAGTGAACAGGAGAAAGAGGAAGAACACTTCCTTGTATTAACAGCATGGGAAAACATGCACACCAGCAGTTTTGTGATGTAGTAGTTACTGCACGAAGTCACATCCTCATTATTTCACACTCATTTCTGTAGTTATTAAAAAAAATATTTTTAAAAGTATATTAAAAAAGTTACAAAAGTGTATATACAGGAGTTAGCATGAGACACTGGGGATGGAATATTTTGAGCTACTTCCTCACATGGAAATAGTTCTTAACAGCACTTCCTTACAGGGTTATCTCCAGGCTGTGGAGAGAAAAAGAGTTTTAATGGATGAACGTAATTATCCCCCACACCCTGTGATTCTGATAAGGAAACGATGTTATGGAAAGTATCTCTGTTTCACCAAACACTGTAGAAGAGAGGCTGCAGAGAACAGTGAGCTCTGCAGAAGAATTTTCATCAGACAGAATAATGGCAGAATCACTGCTGCAAAGCATTTTGGACATGATTGCACCGATTTTAATTTTTATGTCAACATAAAAAAATGCAGATGAAGATTAAGCAACAAATAAGATGTTTCTGTTGCTACTGCTGTTTCTCTAACTTACGTAAAGGACATTTCCAACTACCCAGCAGTGTCTAAAATATCTGAAACTAATTCTGTGTTTTTTGAGTCACTTGTCAGTTTTTACACAGCAGGGAGTTATCATGAATGACAGACAATCCAAAGACCTTAAATAGAACAGGTAATGTCTGAAGCCCACAGGTTCAACAGATTAGGAGATAACATTATGCACTGCACATCATTGGTACAATGTTCTTACCATGCAATCAGTTATTCAGTACTGAATGGCTAAATCTTTCTCACTGTTCTGTTTTTTTTTTCCTTTTGTGCCATCCTTAACTGCTCGGCAAACAAAGGTAAACAAGAAAGGATATGCTACTCCGAGCTTTTGTGTTGTAAATCAGTTACAGTATAGCACCTTCTAGAACACAGCCACAGGCAGCTTTTGCCCTTGAGCCTGACAGCACATCTGTGCATGTGGAAAAACAACAGCACCTCCAGCAGTAGTCACCAAGTCCTTGGTGGGAGGTTGGAGTGGTATTGTTCCAACCACCTATCTTGTCTCACTAAACCATTGTTTTTGCTTCAAAAAAGGCATGCCTCAGGAAACAAGTGGGCTGGCAAACCAGGTCAGGGCATGCTTGTGTCAAACAGAAAGTAAGGTCTTCCCCAAAGCTCACCAGTTCCTGGTTTTGAGTTCAGATACCCCCAGCCTTGTCCTGCACAGAACTCTATTGCCACCCATAGTGGTATTTACCAACTTTGCTCACAAACTCTCTTTATCCAATATACTGGCTTCTATTATGTGCACATTGGCTTGCTGCCAGCTGTACAAATAGCAAGATGTCTGTCTTCTGTTGTGAGGAATTAAGCTAGAAATACAGGAGAACAAACAAAAATCCATCGTCTTCTTTTTCACTGCAGCCTTCGTATAAGCATTTTGCAGCTAACCTGTCTCCAACCCTGTTTACAGGTGGCACAGAGTCCTCAAAGCCAGTCAGCTCTCCATGATGACTTGTGGTGGGCTGAGACAGCCGCTTGGCCTGTCATGGCTTCCCAGCTCTGACTCCACTTCTCAGCCTACACCTTATGCTGACACCCATGACTGTGCAGTGAGCCTGCTGAGGCAGTTCATCCGGCTTACCTTCTGGCTTTTGGGTCAATCCCCTGAATGTATGGCAGAATATGGAGGTGGACACAAAAGAAGAACCACAACTGACCCAAATTCAACATCTGAGTTGCCATGAAAGCACATTCTGCATAAGGCTATAGCTTTTGCAAGAAAGATTATAAATGCACCAGAATTTCAAATTACTTATGTTGGTATTTGGAACCATGAGTCCAGCCAGGGAGTAGAAACATGGCACTTTGAATTAAACTGGCTAAAGCTGCAGAAGAACTACACCTCCTGTTTGAATATGCTTGTTCAGGAACTGCTATTCCAACAGCTTCTTCACATCTCTTACATACATATTAAATTTGAACTTCTTGAAGTCTGGGACACACACACTTTTCTGCATACACTACTTGTAACAGCAAGAAATGTAACTTGTTCTTACTTACTAAGGGCTAATCCTAGAATAAAAAGGAAATGATTTATGCAAGGACACAGAGAGATTGGACGTTCAGAGGAATGGTACTTTCCATAAAACGGACTTTCCACACCACAATGAATCTACAGCTAGTCACTAAACATGTGATCATTCATGATGCCAAAAACGGAACAATGCAGTACATCAGAGTACTAAATGTAAATTGGAAGCTCTCAGTTACACCATCACTTCGGTCTGTAAGTTTACAAATTGTGAACACTGGTCCAAAGAGATGCTGTGCATTCCTCAGATTTCTAATATGATGATGGAGGTGTTAATTTGGATTTACGTATGCACAACAAATACTCAAGGTAGTCATGCATTAAATAAGTAGTGTGGGCATATACACCTATCAGCCTGCAAAAGATTATCAATATCTGTCATAAGAACTGTTCTACTTTTTGGCCTAGAAATCATGCTTCCTTTTTTAATTTTTTAAAAATATACACTTTATTTTTTAAACAAGTATTTAATATCAGATTTGTTATTTGTAATTTGCTGGCCTGTAGCGAGAGAAGTTGCTAGTCTGTTAAGCTCTGGAACAACATCCATACAGAAAACACTAGCTCTGTTCCAAAAAACACTAGGGCTGAGCTGGTTTTTAATCCCTTGTTCTTTTGTTAGTAGTCCAGAACAGTAATGTTCTGATAACAGGAACCCTCTATCTTCAAGCCTACATTTTAATCACAGGCAGTTTATCCTATCCTGATCTTGTGCCAATGTTTTCCTTCAGTTTAAACCACTCACTTTGCTCTCCAGCTCTATATGCACAGAGAAAAGATATAGTGCTCTCTGTTTAGCCTCTAGCTATTGCCTGCTACATGTGCCTGTTCCCTCAGCAATAAAATTACTTCCTATCATTATTAATTTAGGCATCTGCAGATTAATTTTCTTCTTCTGGGTAGTCAGACCAGAACAGTTTACAATGGTTTACTTTTAAGCTTATGACTGAATCCTATTATTCTTACCAGACCAGACAAAACCTCATTCTTTGAGGACTATTGTGGGAAGCTGTGAAGGCATATCTGGGCTGCCCTCAGCAGCACTGCATGGGGATTCTCTTCAGTAAGGTGGAAGCAGGAAGCCCTGAACTATCCATACTCCTTCTTCTGCCCACTACAACTGCATTACTTCCAATAATCAGCCTAAATAAACTATTTGTAATTTATACCAACTCATCTTGTGACAGTGCTTTCAGCTGAAAAGTCACCCCTCCATTGGTCCCCCATCCTAAATTAGGTGACCTATAATACTAACAATAAAAAACTTCACAATTTAAAACTTGCATAGTGGTACTTCCCTTTTCCTTACTTTTTTTTTTTTTCATTTGCACGGTGTAATTTTACAGCTTGTATCAGAATTGCTCCTCTCTGACTTTTTTAATTCCATCAAATGGCTCTGAAGATTGTAAATATGTAAACACGTTATCTTATGGATGCAGAACACAAAACAGGAAATAACACAACTGGCCAACTCATCAGCGGTTGATAACTTCAAGAGATTGGAGATTCCGTAGTTACTATACTTCAGTTGATTTCTAAGGTAAACAGCAACAACCCTGGAGTAGAACTTCATTTAATTGTATAATAGACTACAATATATTGTTTATTAGCATATCTGACTTAATGAGCAGAGTGTAACTTTGATCTAAATCTTGGTCTATATCTACAGTTTCTTTTATTTCTTAAGACCAGGTACTATTGAGGTTGGAAAGGACACTCAGAGCTTATCTGTTACGTTACCACCGTCCTACTAGCATAGCTTGTGCTGCAGCCTCTCTTAGAGTTGTGTGAACTCAAGAAAGAGTGTAAAGGATACCTATAGACATGGGAAGGCCCAAATACGTACTCTGAAGCACTTCAAACAAAGTATCAATTTAAGTAGCCAGATATGCATTTAACTTTTTTTTTAATAGTATCAACTTCAATCTCCAGCGTACCTGTCAGTAGCACCAGAAGACTATTCCCTATGCATATATGCTCTGAGCTGGAAGCTGGGCCCTCCAAGCCCGTGGCTCGGTTTCCTCGCACCTCGCCATTTGGAGAGCAGCTCCCACAGGCCTTGAGCCCTGCTCCGGCCAGGCCCGCCATCCCGCAGCCGTTCCCCCGCCCCCCCGGTCCGGCTCGGACGTGCCGACAGGCACAGAGTAAACGGCAAAAGGCGCCGAAGGAGAGGCGGCGGGTGGCAACGCCTGTCACCGGACCCGGGCGGTGCGGCGGCAAGGCCGAGGCCTGACGGGAGGCGCTGGGCCTGGCCCTGCCGGCTACGCCGCTCTGACAGGCGGGCTGCTAGCGCCGCTCTCGCCGCCTGCAGGCGCCGACACCCTTTCGGGTAGGGGCAGGGGCAGCTCTCCGCTCCCGGGGCCTGAGGCCCCACCGACTCCGGACACCTCGCCCTGGGGAGGCGGCGGGAGCGGCCCCACAGGGGAAACGCAGCCCCGGCAACGCCGCGCGCCGACAGCGCCCCCTGCCGGCCGCGCCCCCCCGCGGCGTTNCGGGGCAGCGCGGCGGCCCCGGCGCGGGGCGAGGAGGGCGAGGAAGGCGAGGAAGGCGAAGGCTGCGCGGGCCTGTGGGAGCTGCCGGTGGAGCGCTGCGAGAGGCGGCCGGAGTGCGGGCGCTGCAGGTGACCTGCGGGGCAGGGCCGGGGCAGAACCGCGGGGTCGGCGGGCCTGGCCGGCCCTCGCTCCGCCCCGGAGGCTGCGCTGAGGCTGCGCCGCTTTGTGCTGGCAGCGGGGCGGGCGGCGCAGAGCTCCGGGCGAACGGGGTTTGGTTACTTAGCAACGGGGCAGGCGGGCGGCTGCTTGGCGGGAACTTGCCCTCACCCGCCGCAGCGGCTCGAGTTTCACCGAGTCCCGCGTGTCCGCGCGCACACGCACAGACCCGTCCGGGCGCGTGTCCGTGCGCGGAGCTGCCGCCGCATCCGAGTTCTAGTTCCGGGCCGCCCCGCCGCCTTTTCCCTCGGGAAAGCGCCGTCCCTGCGGCGGGGCGGGGAAACCGGGTCAGCGGCGCTGCACGGCGGAGGGGGTGGCAGCGGCGGGCGGGCTGCAGGGACTGAAGAGAGGCTGGCCACGAGCTGGTGTATTTTTTTGTTTGTTTTGTTTTTTATTATTATTAAATAAGTTTCTGGTTCTCACCAGGCATGTAAATCTGGCTGTACCGAGTTAGCTGTACCCCAAGCCTCTCCTTCCAAGCCCAAACAGCCTCTGTGACACCGGGGCAAGGTGGAAAATGTTCCCTGGAGACTCTGGCACTATCTTGTAACCTGCTTATACGTCTGTGTACACATGTGCTTTTAATGGAGTGAGTTGGCAGTGTATCGGTTCCTGAACTGAAAAGTTTGTGCAAAACCACAAAAAAAACCCCATTTCCAGTACCTGTATTGATTTTGTATGTTTCTGTGGATTGATAAAACAAGTAGAAAGGCATGTGATTTTGCTAGCAGTGTAGCTGTAGTCTCTTTAAAGCTTTACAGTTCAGGAGCTTTTTTTTTTTTTGTGAGGTTCCTTAAGTAAGTCTTTTAAATACCCTTCTTGACAAGTTGATGAGTTTATTAGAAGAGCTGTTATCTGATAACCAAGTTTGACTTCATCATAAAAAACATAAGTCATAACATCTGAAAATGCTAACTATAAAAAAAATAAACATAGGGAATAGTTAATGCCCAAAGGTGAAAATGGAGTAGACTCATGACACTTAACTTTTGCTTCTCTCTGTTTTTCTAGTGAGTGTTAGCTCTGGGGACTTCTTGAGCCAGATATGGTTTTGTGTTTACTTAGTATGCTCAATTAGATTTTTTTTTTTTTTCCTTCTGTGAATTTCTCCAGTCCTCTGTGAGCACCCATACAATTCTCATATCCACAGTGTCTTGCTGGCAAGAAGAAACCTCAGGCCTACAGACCCTGGGTGGTAATAATTACCTTTAATTTATTTTGAATCTGGCTTCTACCTTCCTCTTTTGCACACTTTATTCAAAGTGTGAGCAAGCCAATGATCTATACCTTGGGTAATGTGTTTCTGCTTATTCTCAAAAGAACCCTCCCTTGTGCTATGACTGCTTAGTTTCCTAGTAACCTTTTTGGTAAGGGACTCTGTTAAAAGCCTTTTAGAAAGCCAAAGTTAATTTTTGATACAGCATCCTCACCCACATGTTTATTGAATCTTTAAAAGGTCTTAAATAGTTTGAAAAGTCAGATTTCCTTTTGCCATGCCAAGTCTTCTCACGTAAATAATATATTTTTGGTGAGTGTTCACTAGCTATATTTTTAAATATAATTTTGGCTTACATTAACAGTTTTATTTGTTACAGATTTTTGTTGTTGCTTTATGTTTGCATTTTCCAGTCCTGAGGTGCCAAGGACTGTTAAATGAGAGTTAACCCACTGTCATTCATTATTCAGCTATTTAACTTTGAGTTCTTTTAGGTTGCCTGTGGAGTGCTGCTGATTATTTTTGTTTATTTTGTCTACTAAGTTTCATAATCTCTGCCCTAGTTTCTTCAATTTGGGACAGATTCTGTCATGGGGGAGTAATTTAGGGTTCTTTTTACTGCAAAGCAATGTTTAGATTTCTCGAAGAGAAGTGTATCTTAAAAGAGTTCGGTGGCTGGTTCACTCTATTATTTACTGCATGGGGGAAGCTTGCCAAGCCGAGTGCTGCTGACCTGCTCTCCAGGTGCCTGTACCCGTTCACGAAGAAAACTTTCAGGTGCCCTCCCTCCCTAATAACCCTTTGTTCCGGAGGCTGTGTCCTGGAGCTCCGGAGACAAACTTTCAGGCCCGGCCTGTACCCGTGTGGTGCAAACATTCAGAATTCTCCTCTCTCTGATAACTGTTCGCTCTGGAGTTTGTATTTTAGAACTCCAGCAGCAACCTTTCAGGTGAGGCCGGATAGCCGTATGCAGAGCAGACTTTCAGGAGACAAAATTCTCAGAAAAAAAAAAAAAATTAAGGGAGTAGAATAGCAGAAGGGCTGGCTCAAGCTGGGTACCTGCGCAGTGGTCCAACCCAACCATAGGAAACCACAAACTTTTTTATCTTTGCAGACCGTTCATACCATTATTCAGTCCAATAGCAATATTTCACCTTGAGGTCTTGCTTCTCACTGGATGTTTTTCTCTTATTCCACGCAGGCCTTTATTTTGTTCAGCTGTAGACATTGTTTATGGTCTGTAGCCTTGCAGATACTGTTCTGTCTGAATAAATACATTCTTCTCAGTGAAATGCAAAAATAGGCCTTATCTTATAACTGTTTTGTGTAGTTTGTAGTTGCTTTTGGTAAATATGAGCAGAACTTTACAGCTTAAAATTTTAGCAAATGCAGCTTACTAAGTAACATGAAGCAAAGAGTATATTGAAGATCATACAACCTTATATCTCTAAAAAATTCATTACACTTGGTATGCATCTACTTAAGCTAAATGATTAATATTGTACTTGAATTGGGCTCATCCGCTGACCTCTGAGTAGTAAAACCATTGCCATACAGCTCACTTATTTAGCAGGGTGAGCTCAAAGTGGGCTAATCCAGGCTGTCGTATTTATAGAATAAAGTGGTTGACTCATAGTCAAATTGCATACAGTAGGAAAAGTCTGCATGAAACTCCCTGGGCCCACAGGTTGCTGACATTCAGTGTGCTGTTCTGCTTCCCTGTGGGTCTCCCGGAAGGAGCTCTTGGCCTTTACCTCCTCTGGAGCCTGGACCAAACTGCTGCTGTTTGAGTGGGGAGTGGGGGTCCAGTGCATCCTCCACAAATTGTCTGATGAGTCACCTGCAGAAATGGTTTCCAGAATAGGCATCTCCCTCTTTTCTTTCATAGCGAAACCTGACGGAAAGTATTTACTCAACTCATCATCACTATGTAGCATTAAACCCCAGCTTCCTAAAGAGGTCTAAATGAATTACACTTGCTGTGAAGAGCAATGAGGACAGACACTGAAAGAAATGTAATGGGAGGGAAACGAGGAGGATAAAAAGGCCACAAAGCTGCTTGCTTTTCAGGAAACAAAGGAAGTAACAATTTTTTAAAAACTAAAATTTTGGTGGAGATTGTGGTACAAAACTGAATTCAGTCTGTTTTTGCAGTGTATCTTCATCTTCTTCCTCAGGAGTATAACTAAACTATGCTTGTCACTGAGCGCAGCATTCTGTGGCATGGTTTGGAGTAAAAGTGAATAAACCGGTGACTTAGGGTACGCCGTGGGAAGGAATATAATGAAACTTAGTTACTACCCTGACCAGTGTCACAATGGTTTGGTGGTGGTTTGGGGCAGGTATTTTTAACTCAATTACTCAATTTCCTGAACTGTAGAGTAAATTTTTTACTGTAAAGCACCTTAATGACAGTGGTTTAAGAGTATTTGGAATCAGTGTTCATAGTGGTGATGGTCTGAATTCACTACAAAACACAGAAGAATGTGTTCCCTTTAGCATCATCTGATGATTCTCCATGCAGACCCACCTTAAGGTTTGGGTGGTTTTTGATATGGCATGACAGCTGATTGACAGCTTTCTAACAAGTACTCAATCAGTCAAGATGTGAAATTGAAATGTAGGAGTAAGGTAGATAAATTTTTGTTTTGGATAATGTGAATGATGTGAGTGTCCTGAAGGAACAGAATGTTTCTAAGTATTATGGGTTTGAGGCTTCCTTTTGCCTATGGTGGCTGTGGAGAAGATGCTAGCATTTGCATTTGAATTTTATTTTTTTTTTTTTTTTAAGTGTGTGTGTGTTTTTTAAGTGCTAGTTTAAGGGAAAAGAAAAGGATTATGGGAAATGATCCTACTCGTGGTTGGTATTTGAGATGGCAAATGGCTGGTGCAAATGAAAGGTGTGCAGTTGACTTTATGCTGTTTTATTCTTGGGGCTACAATGTAATACGTATTCTGCCAAAACCAGGAGGTGAGTGGTGATAAACTTTGAATCACTGATGGTTATTTGATCACTTCTTAAGGCTTTCTCAGCCAACATAAATTTTCAACTTGCTATCAGAAGTTGAGGCCCCACACCCAAACATTTAAATTAGAGAATAAGCTAAACATAGTTTCTGAGTTCCTGTTAGCATGGAAAAAAATGACCAAACTCTACAGCTGAAGCCGTATAGGACAAGAATTTGACTTCATGGTGTGACACTCTGAGAGCGGTATGAGATTTTGAATTTGTGTCCTTATGTAGGTCAGAATCCAATCTTTTCTGGATGCATGGTGTGCTATTAGGGAAAAAGCCTTCCGGTAGTGCAAAAGCAATAAATGCACAATGACTTGTTACCACAGATCTTGACCATGCAGGTGCAGAATTTTATTGTAGTAGAAGAATTTCTGAGGAATGTTTTGAGGAGAAACTGTAAGATTTTTAACTGTGAGTATTGTTTGTGAACTATGGGTATTGCTGAGTGTTTGTGGGTGATCACAAATCCTCAATTGAAACAGTCTTCTATGTTTGCAGGACTAATTTATGTGTTAGATTTAGGATAACAAGCATTGGTGTTTTCTCAAGTTCTGCTATAATATTGAAATTAAAATTGAATTCTCAAAGGAGGCAAAAACCTCTAGAAACAGACACCCTTTGTAAACATGAAACTGCCTTTCTGGTTCTTAGTCACAGTCAAAGGTTGTATTATGAAGATGCTACATATTGTAGTTTATATGACAGTACCTCAAGAGTGTCTGCAGCATCAGCATTTGATGAGGAAGATATTTTGGTAGGTAGAATTAAGTATTTTTCAGATATGTCTATCAGAGCATGTGTGAAGGATGATTATGTTGAAGAAATTAAATCTTAAGTCTGCCCTTGGATTTGTGTTGAAGGAATTTGACAGTGACACAACTCCAGTTTTGGGCTGGGGAGGAGGAGAGGGCCTAGCAGGGGAACACCGGACAAAGGAATTATGTCTTTCAAGAGTTGTCTTCGGCTATTGCTGTTAATAGTTAACTGGATAAATTCTTCTGTGTGTTGCAGCATAGCTGAAGGAATCGGAAATCATGGATTTTTGGCATATGGAACTGAATTTCATTTCTTATAGCTTTTTTCATGTATTACTTTTCAAAAAACATTGTGCATTTGCAATTCTGTTGTACCTTTGTGTTTGCCTAGTAATTGCATGCATAGGTTTTTTCAAAGTGTCATCCAAACGTGGGGACAAAATTTGCAGAACTGGTGAACTGATGAGACTTCTGTAAACTAGTTTCAACATACATCAGCCTGATAAAATAGTTACAGGCCTTGTCACATGTAGGTTGTATTTCTTAAAAAAATAACTGGAAGTATTGGCAAAGATTTCTATCTCCTTGCTGTGAATATAAAAGAAGTGTTTATTCCTGACATTTAGTGATTTTTATATAAATAATTTCAAATATATAAGTAGTTTGATATGGAAGGGTAGAGATGTAAAAGTATTAAGTATATAGGCAACTGAGAAGGGAAAAGAGACCTTGATGTAAATCAGGTGCCTGACCCTGCTTTGGAGCTTTTTCAGGCCGAAAAGTGGCATGAAGAAGAGCACTTTTGCCATGATTGAGTTCTTTTTGATACGTGATTTATGCATTCATGGCCAGCTTAGATGTCTGAATATTTGCATACAGAGGTCTGAAGCAGTGCCCTTAGAAAGCTAGAAGGTGAATTAAGTTCCTAAGCAAGGAATTGGCTTCCTTGTGCCCAGACTTTCAGTTGATCGTTCTGGCCAGCAGAGACTCCAGCCACAAGACCACGGAACAAATGATTGTGGTGAGTTTTAACACATGTGCAACAAGGGGATAACATTCCTTAAAGGTCTTACAGCCTAATGCAGAATTATTTACCAATAAGTGCTTGCAACTGCAAAAAGTTATTTTACAAACTCTGAAGGTTTATTTCAGCATTAAGTGGTTCTGTAGATTTTCCTGTCATTGAAGTGGCAGAGATACTTATGTGGTTATATGTTAGCTATGCTGAAGAGGCTAAGAAATTTTAGTAGGGCTGAAGGTGTGGAAAGCAAGAGTACACAAGCCTGAAAATGTCTACCGTTTGACAATTACCTTTTTCCTTCATAGGTATATATGTCTTTTGAGTTTTAAACTTATTTTCAGCAGAAGATCCTCACAGAGTTTTGTTGTGATTTAGCTCCAGCTGGCAACTAAGTACTACACAGCTGCTCTCTCACTCCTTCACACTCACCTACCCCCATGGTGCGATGGGGAGGAGAACTGGAAAAAAAAGAAGGTAAAACTCATGAGTTGGGATAAAAATGGTTTTACAGGATGACAAAGGAAGAGATAAACACAATAACAGTAAAAGAATAGATGTAGTGAGGAATACACAGTTCAATTGCTTGCCACTCACCGGTGCCCAGCCCGTTTATGAGCAGCAATTTTGTTCCCCAGCCAGCTCCCCTCGTTGTATACTGAGCATGATGTCATATGGTGTTGAATATACCTTTGGCTAGTTTGGGTCAGATGTCCTGGTTGGGCCCCCTCCCAGCTTCTTGTGAAAATTAACTATCCCAGCAGAACCCAGGACAAGTTTTAAGGAATGCTGCGCGAGGGTCTCTTGAAATTATATACTTAATAGTAAGATAGGTGTAGAGTTTACCAACTAAAGATGAAGCTGTAACTTGTTTAAAATTGATAAACCAAGATATATGTAATCTGTACCACAATTTAGGAAGAGAAGTTAATGGTGAGTGGAAAAATTAGCAAGCGTTAGAAGGTTCAGTGCCTCATATAATGTTAACACTCTTTTATTAATATTGCTTTAAATTATTGTATTTTTTATACTAAGTTCTGTGGCTTCTGCTGGTTAAAATTATAAATATCAAGCTAAGCATTGGTTGGTGGGTTTCAGTTTAATTATATTCTGCATTTAGTAGTTACTATATCCAGAGTAATTTCTCATGCTGTTTGTTTTTTTGGGGTTTTTTTTGCCTGTGTTAGCATTAATGAGTGGTGCCAGAACTGTTAATGAATTAAAAATTTTAGTGACTTGAATGTTACTGCTTTCTGCTGGGCTAAATTTCCATGGCATTTATTCACTTCCTATTATATTGTGATCAGATTAATGAGTAGTGACCTTTTTAGGCCACTTATTTTGTGCTTGGCTGACTTAGCATCCATTTTGATCTGCTGGCATTAAAAAAATGCAAAAAACCCCAAAAAACCAAACACCCCAAACAAACAAAAAACTCCAAACAAACAAACAAACAAAGCCCTGTCAGGCTGGCCACATCCTTTTGACTATGGATAACTATGGGGAGCCCAACCAGAGATGAGAACTTCAGCAGAGAATAATCTTGTTAATTAAAACGGCTCTAAGACCTTTGATCCTTTGATCTGCTTTTCGTAATTATGCCAAGTGCAACGTTGCCTTGGGGATGGTAGCTTTTTGTAAGAGAAGCTAAAGATGTTTCAGCATTGATCAAGCCTTCCCAATTTAATCGTAAGAATACTAAAAATACCAACAGTTCCTTTACAAGTATTGTTATTGATTTTTTTTTTAAATAAACATAACGCAAAAGAAAAGCTTAAAAAAAATAGGTATTTTGCTTTTTATGCTGCGATTCATGATTATGGTAAGTAGGTGAGAGCTGAAGACTGTTATCCATAAACCCAAATTCAAGTTGGTTTAGGTGCAGCAGTGATTTTTCTTGTAATTTGTTAGGATGTAATCTGAGACTGGCATAGATGATTTTCACCTGGAATGTTGTGCTGTGAAACAGAACAGTATTTCCTTTTGAGGAAAGCCAGTCCTGACATATCACAGAGTTGCTTATGACATTTAGCACTGTAGAGTTTGTCTGAACATCGTATGACTGATGTAGTCTTACTTCACTCAGATTCTTCTTCAGTTACCCCATCTTCTTTTGTTTCCCCTCAGCCTAATTGGGTTTCATTTTTAGAAAACCAAGCTTTGCTATCTCTTCAGAGGTGCCACTTAAGCCTCTTTCTCTCCTTGAATCTGTATACCTCCTTGGTGTTTTGTTTGGTTTGGTTTTCCAAATCTGCCTTCCCTGAGGATGAATTGTCAGGTTGTTCTAACTTCTTCCACCTGTAGCTTTTTGGCTGCCTTACGTTTACGAATATTTTGGTTTTGTCTTCCATTTCAGTTGTGAACAGTGGTTATTTCAGTCTCCTCCTTTTAGTGACTGTATTTCATACCATCTGATCTCCCATCCAGAGTTATCCCTTGCAGTGCACTTGTGTGTCACTTTCTCATTTTCTAAGTCAAATGCTGTCTTCTGAGCATTGGATTCAGTTTTCTGTTGGCTCTTTCGTTGCTTTACCAGGATTGTACTTCTATTCCACAAGCTCTGCTGAAACATTTTTTTGTCAAAGTTTGTAGTACTTTGTGCTTGGACCAAGTAATCCAACTTCAGACTCCTGGATATGTCAGGCTGGTAGCTGCCTGTGTTGTTACTGGAAGCACAGCTCTCCTTTGGCTTCTAAGACATAGTCCTCGGTATTTTTACCTCTGTATTGCTACATACTGTTTTTGAGTTATATCACCTACATCTATCACTTTTAGCAAGAGTTTATTTTTAAATTCTTGTCCTCAGTTCCTAAAGCTATTAAAATTCGAAGAATTCGAAGACCTGTGAACGGTCTGTAGCAGATGGTTTTCATTTGATCTCAGGTTTGTCTTATGAATGTCCAGCTCTATCAGCTTAGTCACAAAAAGGAGAATGTGTCCTTTCTGCGCTTAATTTTTGTCTTGCTTGGCACTATGTAAAGAAAGCAGATAAAATGAGTCCTGGAGGCCTTTTCCTGTGGCTCTTCCAGCACAACAGTAGAAAACTGATTATTTATGTTCTAAATTTAAGTGTAGTTTTTTTCTTACCTAATAAGTAGCCAAATACTTGTTATGGCTGGTCTTTATTTCTATATATTTTTTCTTAGTTGTGTCTATATTAATGATGCATAATGCAATTTTTCTGAGTATGCTGTTTGTTTACTTACGCAGCCAATCAACTGTTATCCAAAAGGCTAGAGATTTTAAATACGATTTCATGTGCATGCTCCTTGGGTTTTGGAAGGAGCACCTTAAAAGCCACGCTTTTTGTATGAATTGACAATATCTGCTTATACAACCTTACAATGTTTGTTACAAAATATTTTCATTTTCTTGTCATGTCATGGAATAAGTGTTCTTCCCTATACTTCTATTTGCTACTAGCAGTTCAACATTTCTATTTATTTTGAAAGTCCAGTTTTATGATGTTGAAAATAGATGATTCATACACTAGGGAGAGAAGAAATGGAGCAAATTGGAATGAATATTAAATGTTCAGGAATTATGTATTTTGATGCTCATCTAAGATAGTGGAGAGAAAATGCTTCTTACCTTAAATAAAGCATCTACAGTTTGTGGCTTTATTAAGGAATCCACGCAGTCTGGAGAAATCCACTGTCAGAAAAGTTAATCAGAGATAAGGTCAGACTGTTGTGAGGGGACAATGACTAACAGTAACTAGTTTTGTTAACACTGGATTATATTCTTAACTGCTAGAAAATGGTAAATCAAGAGAATGGCATTTCATAAAGAAGGATGCTCAAAAAGGTTGATTGGGGATTCTTGTGATTTCCTACTTGCATGAGACAACAGTAGTGATCCACTTCAGTTTTAAAATGTATGGAACTTTTTTTTTCCTCATAGTTTGGAATTCAACATTAAACTTACGCCATTTGGGAATAAACCCTTTAATTTTTTCCTCGGTGTCTATTGGGATTTGATTTGGGAACTTGATAACTTCTCTCTTTTTAGTGGAGCTTTCATCAAATAGAGTTTTGCACCTGCAAAATCATTAGGGTTTAAATGTGTTTGCTATATTTAATAGAAGGGCTTGTTAATTGTAGCCTCTAATAGGGAATTTCTTCATTAAGATACCAAAGAGATGAGCAATTAAATCCAGATGGGCTGTTTCTATTGGAGGCCTACATTTAATTCTCCATGAACATCTAAATTCTTTTAAAACCCTAATGTATGAAAAAGCAGGCAGCCAATGCAGTGCGTTAAGTTGATTTTAAGTGCCTTTAGAACGTGTCATCTCCAAGTAGTTAAAAAAACCCCCATTGAATACAACAAACGCTTGTGTATATAGCCTCTTTATGCCTTATGAAACTGAAGCAGAGGCTCTGATGGATAGGTGTGTGTTTCAAACTCAAGTAGTTTCAAAGGGATCTAGGCACCTAAATATTTTAGAGCTTAATTCTCTAAAACTACTTTGACATTCGTAACAGTACAGTGGATATAATCTGTCAAACCTTATTAAGTTAGTTATCCTTTAATGTCATTCTGTTATGAACCACTGCTTTGGTTTTATTTTCTATTAATGTGTGAAAATACAGATTATGTAGCAGTTTTAAGGAGGAGAAATTTAATAACTGCATTGTCAGAGGATTAATGAAATAATGTACCACAAAAACAAGTGGAGCTAGGGGAAAGAAAGAAAAACAGCATGCCCGCCTTCTGGTTAATGGATTAAATAGCATCTAACCATGATGGCATGTTTTGAAATAGTGGTAGTTATATTCATCCGAGTGGATAAAAATATTAGGAAGGCGTTTGATTTTCTGCGGTATCCTAGTAGTCAAGCTGAGAAGATACAGGCTAGGTGAACAGAGCTACAAAATGAACAAAGAGCATGCTGGGTTCTTGAGCTCAAGTGATCGACAGTTCAAAGTCTATGAGACAGTTATTTAGGAGATTTTTTTCATGTGGGTTTATGTTGTGTGCAAAGCTGGTGTACGTGTTTCTAGTGACCAGGTTTGTGGGGTAGAAGGCTTGCGCAACAATCTTGCACGTAGCACCAACATGGTAGGAGCAGTTGCTGTACTGCAGGAGGATAGAGCTGCCGTGCAGAGGGACGTTGAGAAATTGTAATTAGGAACCTCAAAATTCAACAAATTCAAAGCCCTGAGGCCAGGGCTGAACAAGCCCTGGCAGCATTGGGAGCTTGTGCGCTGACTGGTGAGGGAACCACTGCAGCGAAGAACCAGAGCACTGAGGTGGGCTGCAGGCTGAGTGGAGCCCAGCGGCGTGTGCTGGTGGCACGAGAGGTCCAGATCGTCCTGGCTGTTTCAATGAGAGTGTAGCTGCATTTAAACTTAATCACTCTCACAAAGAGTAATTTGTTTTTTCTTAAATGCTACAGCTGGTTGTGTGATGAGACTGTGGAATCTCCATCCTTGGAAGTGCTCACATCATGTTGTGCAAGGCCTTTAAAGGTAGTTATTCCTGCTTTGAGTGGGAAGCTGGCCTAGATGATCTCCAGAGGTCTCTTCCCCAAATTATTTTACAAGTCTGTTTCTAGCTTTGTCCTGTTGTGCTCTGAGTTAGTACCAGTGGCCTCTCAGACCAGGCAGTGCTAATTTTCTTAGCAAAATCGTACTGTTGGGATCCATCTCATTCACATCAGTCCCTTAATGATGTATTCAGGTGCAGTCTAACCTTGTTTTTATTCACTATGATTAGCATGTTTGCCAAATAGACATCATTTATAATGTTATATATTTGGTATGTATCTTTGTTATAGTGTTTCTAAGTTATACCAGAAAGGTTCATCTATGCAAAAGATGAGCTTTTTTATTCAAAGGGAAGTACTATTTTAAGATACTTTTCCTAAGAAATGCTGCCTGCGAAGCCCCTTGAGTTGTCATTAGGTGCAAATCAATATGGTTCTGGGGTACGATGTGGTGACTGCTATATTCAGCATTTAAAAGCAGTTGTGTTTAATTGGTTGTATACTTGAAAAGCAGTATCTTACAGTGTTCTCCAAAAGCTGTAGAATAACTTAATGAAATTGATGCCTGGCTAACTAAGTAAAATATTATATAATCAGTAAAAATCAACACATTTTAATGAAACATAATAACTGCTTATTGTTTAATAACAGATAAAATATTTTAAAATACATTATTTCGTTGCGTTATACCAGGAAACTGTTGGTCTGCTTTTTAATAAGTTTGATGCTAGATCAAAATCAAGATGAAAGTATGTTTGACAGAAGTGCCTGCTATTCAGAAAAAGGACACTAGAGTGTAGTGTAGCATTTGTAATAATACTACAGCGATTGGGAAGTCTAATGAACAGAATATTGCTTGCGCACTGTCTTTTTTCATGTGATGTTATAATTTTGAGTTATACTGAAGTTCTCTGAACGTATAAACACAACTCCATTCTTCTACCATGTATGGCAGAAGAAGTTAATAGTAGACTAGAATATTTTCATTAAAGATTCTATTTAATATTTAACCATTTTCCTAACGTTAAGTATTCGTCATATGAAGCTCCATTAACTGTATTTTTTGCTTATATTCAGTTGAAGATAAATTGCAGAGAATGGTAAATTTTCTTTTCAAGGGGAGTATGCACTCTTTAAACAAGTTTTGTCTGATGGAAAGCATCCACTTTTATGTTAATGCTGAATATAGATTAGAATGGGCTTTCTGTTGTGTGTGGATCTGTTTTACTAAAATAAAGTATAGCAATACTGTCCTTTCATTGGCTTTTTTTTTCGTTGTTATTTGTGAAAAGGATAAAGAAATTCATACCTCTAGGTGACAGGATATGGCGTTGTTGCGAGGACTGAGAGGTATAAAAGCTTAGCTCTTTTAACTTCTGAAAGATGTGTGGGTACTGAGCCTGCTTTCATTAAAAATCAATGGCAGAATTCACTTCTAACTTCATTTGGCGCAGAACTGAGCTTTTAATTTCACTCTTCTCTCTTGTCTGCTTGTTTCAAAATAGAATTCAGACTTGGTTTGCTGTTAGCAGATGAAGTGTACATGCCAATAGACTCTGTCTTTAAAATAATATTATATTAAATATTAGCTGGCCAGTGCCAGCAGTAGATGCCCGGAGTCTGGAGAAGGCTCACAGTTCATCGGGAGAGCACCTGAAGAGCAGCACAAAGGAATTTCAGCCAATGCAGCCAGTAAGTCAGCTTCATTGCTGGCCCAACTTCCATGCCTGTATGCAAATACATGTAGCATGGCGAAGGAACAAGAGGAGTTAGAGATGTGTGCACACCTGCAGGGCTGTGGTCTTATTGGCATCATGGAGACGTGGTGGGATGGCTTCTGCGACTGGAGTGTTGGAATGGAAGGACATAGGCTCTTCAGGGAGGGCAGGCAGGGGACACGAGAAGGGGTTGTCACCTTCTATGTCAATGACCATCTGGAGTGCATGGACCTCTGCCCGGGGATGGATGAGGAGCTGACCAAGAGCTTACAGGTCAGAATTAAAGGGAGGGCAGGGAAAGGTGACATTATAGTGGGGGTCTGCTAGAGGCCACCCAACCAGGAAGACCGAGTAGATGAGGCCCTCTATGAACAGATGGGAGCAGCCTCACATTCGCAAGTCCTGGTCCTCACAGGGGACTTCAACCACCCCACTATCTGTTGGAGGGACAACACAGCAGGGCATAAACATTCTAGGAGGTTCCTGGAATGTTTTGGTGATAACTTCCTTCTCTAAGTGATAGCGAAGCTAATGAGAAGAGCTGTGTTGGACCTTATTCTGACCAAAAAGAAGGGACCAGTGGGTAATGTGAAGCTCGAGGGCTGCCTTGTCTGAAGTGACCATGAAATGATGGAATTCAAGATGTTTAGGACAATGAGGAGGGTGCACAGCAAGCTCACTACCCTGGACTTCAGGAGAGCAGACTTTGCCCTCTACAGGGATCTGGTTGGTAAAGTACCATGGGATAAAGTGCTGGAGGGAAGAGGGGCCCAAGAAGGGTGGTTAGTATTCAAGGATCATCTCCTCCAAGCTCAGGAGTGAAGCATCCCGACAGAGAGAAAGTCAGGCAAAAATGTCAGGAGGTCTTCGTGGGTGAACAAGGAGCTCCTGGACAAACTCAAACACAAAAAGGAAGGTTACAGAGGGTGGGAGCAATGACAGGTAGCCTGGGAAGAATACGGAGAAATTGTGTGAGCAGGCAGGGATCAGGTTAGGAAAGCTAAAGCCCTGAT
>VWYH01002335.1:0-38076 GCA_013399365.1 Pampusana beccarii | reverse complement strand
GAACACCTCTCCTGTGAGGACAGGCAGAGACAGTTGGGGTTGTTCAGCCTGGAGAAGGGAAGGATCTGGGGAGACTTTATATCAACCTTCCAGTACCTAAAGGGGATCTACAAGAAAGCTGGAGAGGGACTTTTACAAGGGTATGTAGTGACAGGACAAGGGGAAGTGGCTTTAAACTGAAAGAGGGTAAGTTTAGATTAGATACAAGGAAGAAACTCTGCACCATGAGGGACTGGAACAGTCTGCCCAGAGAAGTTGATGCCTTATGCATGCAAATGTTCAAGGCCAGGTTGGATGAGACTTTCAGCAAGCTGGTCTAGTGGAAGGTGTCCATGTCTGTGGCAGGGGGGTTGGAACTACGTGGTCTTTAATGTCCCTTCCAAATCAAACTATTGTATGATTTGAAATAAAGTGAAGTTGCATAGGTAGACCTACATTTCAAATATTCAAAGACCTGTTGCTTGTGTGGAGATAGAAAAGTCTGTTTTGTTGATACTTGGTCTGTGTTTCTGGAACAAGAAAATGCTGTGGATGTAACTTTGTCTTCTGAGCAAAACTGAAAAACTTGGTTAACTTGTGAAGTAACCCTTAATGACAAGTTATAATTATCCTTTTAATCGAGAAACCAACAACAAGAATGAAACAACAATGCATGGAACTTTTAGTTAATTTAACGTCAGTTTTGTAGGTTGAATTTACAGAGCTTCAGTTGCTGTTTGAGCCCCTGAATGCAGCGCACTGTACTGTTACTAGCACCAGTCCCTCGGCTTCTCA
The DNA here is from genome assembly GCA_013399365.1 of Pampusana beccarii. Taxonomy (NCBI): domain Eukaryota; kingdom Metazoa; phylum Chordata; class Aves; order Columbiformes; family Columbidae; genus Pampusana; species Pampusana beccarii. The sequence continues at coordinate 37,302 of VWYH01002335.1, read as the reverse complement.
AGCTGCCTTTCCCCTGGCTCACTGCAATGTTGACTATGACTCTGTATTCCACATGGCATGCAAAAGAGCCTGTGTTTCCTCACACCAAGGTAGCAGACTGAGAGGAGAGGGTAGGAAGGGCTGGTTGGCCATCTGAGAGTCCTCTGCAGGAGGCTCCTTGGGCAAGCATGCAGGGGCCTAGGAATCCTACCAGAGCCAAGGCTGAAGAGACACCCCACTAGGCCTGGCAGGTCAAAGAGATTGTTTGCTGTACAGAAGTCAAAGTTCTATGTGTAATATATTTTTTGTCCTTTTCTGGTTTATAATGAAAGCTTGGGGCCAGCCAAGAATCAGTGTTCTGTGTCTGGTGGCTTTTATCGTTTTGGAAGAGCGCTGTCATTATGCTGAAAAGAGGCTGTGTAGGATGCGAAAGTAAACTTCCCTTAGGCTGTGCTAATGCTTCACTAATTTATCAGTTATGTATATTCTTGTGTGTGGAGATACAGATGTTAGCAATGTGCTGCACTGATTTGTTTTGCAAATTGTATAAAATTGTAATAAAATTTTTGAGTAGTTGTGTACATATACGATTAATACTTTAATAACAGTCACTAACCTAAACAGAAGCTGAAACACTGGTAAAAGTACTAGCTGCTGGTGGGTTTATTAATGCTTGCTGAAACACCGTCCCACAACGTTAAGTGAAATTTAACATGGAATGGAATTTTTTGTTTTGAAGCTTGCTGAAATTGGAGCGGGTGCAGCAGCGTGGTGCTGAGGGCCATGGGCACAGTGCAGCCGGCAGTGGTGGTCGGGTGGGTGCTGCCCAGGTAGGGCACCCGTGGCCTGGCAGGAGCAGCCCAGGTTGGGTTTTGGCTTAGTGACCCTTCCTAGGGAAGCCACGCAGCAGGTAGTTTCTATGTTATAACCATTTTTGCTTCTCTGGGCTGTTATATAGCTTAGTGGTTTCTGCCCTGTTCCAGTCCATGCCTTTAAGGTAGTTTTCACCTTTTTATTTACAGTTCTAGTGAAAAAAATAAGATAATGGAAATATTTTCAGCCAGGTTAGGACAGACCTTCCTGGTACACGATGTTGCAGGTAAACAGGTAACAACTGCAATTCTAGTCAAGCAGCTGGTCACAGTTTTTCTCCTTTTTCGTGTAAGGGGAACAGATCAGATTGTATACCTGGAGCTCATAAAATCCTGCCTACGCAAATTTGAGATTCTGTCTCTTCAATTAATGCCAATGAAGAGATAAATTAAGGAAGGGTTAGAAATGAAAACTTCAAGCAAGTCTCTTTGACAGCCTTTACTTTTATAAGCTTTTTGTATTCCTATGTTGGAAATGATTTGGTGTAACATTTTCAGATGTAGGCACTTCTTAACCATCTTTTAAATAAGCTGCATTAAATAGACCATAGCTGGATGGAGCTTTATCACATAAAACCAATGGCACAGTTTCTTATTTTGTAATTATTATTTCAAAGGCTAAAACAGTAAGAAGATTTTGAGGAAACCCCAGTCTTCAGTTTGAAACAAACATTCAAACAAATGTATGTCTGTAGTGTTGCAAAAATGTATTTTCAGCCAATGACATCCACAAACCTCATTTAACTTAAGAAGGAACTTAAGAACATTAGTTTAGGAACTTCACATTCTTTTAAAATATAATTCTGTTTTCACTTTGTGCTGTTAACTGGAGTATTCTCTGCATATATCCAAGTGGATGAAAGAATCAAGTAGCCGATTCTGTATTGTTGGATTTTTTTTTTTTCATTATTGGATCAGTAGGTTCCTCTGTTCTGCAGGAAATTCTGAGCTTTTCCACAAGACTTTTTTGGTTACAGAATTCTTCTGGTTTGTCTTTTCTTGTGACAGCCTATAAACTTCTGAGATGGATTGGGAATTATAAAGCTGACAGAGTAAAACTTCAGTTTAACTTCTTAATCTTGAATGTTTCAGTGTCTTGTTTTAAATGCCATTACCACTTCACCTCTTCAACAGATTTAAAGCTCTGCTAACTGTCTGGCATCAAGCTTGTCAGAGTGCCAGCTATTTTGCCAGACTGTAGAGCCAAGATGCATGAAAATGTCAACAATCTTGGGCTCATTAGTTTTTGGCTTTCCTGGCCTCTCTGTAATGACTGCAGTGTTGCATAAGCTAAATGAATTCTTTTTAAAATTTACTCATTAGTTACAGTGGTAACCACAGCCAACTTTAATGTAAACAGTTAAAAGAGTGTTCTTTTGTTGATTTGTTAATTTCAGCTATTTGCAAGGGAAGCTTCCTGACAAGGTCTGCTTACGTATAAGAAGTTAGGAAAATATACAGGGTGGATATTTTGTTCTTTTCTTTTTCATAGCTTCTCTCTTTTATAGCGTTGGAAGATGTTTGTTGTTTTTAATACATGCTGATTAGCCTTGTAAAGCTGCCATGGACATGACAGGCTAAAAAAAACCCAAAACTTACTTGTTTGCCCTTTATTTATGATATAACTGGGCAGGCAAAAAGGTTATTTGCCTTGGGAAATGGTCACATAAGAACACTGCACAGCATACAGCCTTTAATAAAGCTGGCATGGACCTTGTTCACATTTCTGAAATATATTGATTTTTGTCTATATACCTTCAGCATGAAAATATGTAAGAGAACACTCCTTGAGGACAGCTTACACTCAACATGTAGTATTTCATACAGCTCTGTACTCATGAATTACTAATTTCATTGGGTAGGTTGTTATCTTCTATTGTGATGGCAAAGTCTAAAGCAAATGTCCAAATTAATTTAAACTACTTCTAAATGTAATTGCCTATCAGTGAACTGTTATAAGCTTCTCTGTAAAAGCTACTTCACCCTAAAGTGGTAATTCTCTAGGTGAAACTATCTCTCTGCTGTGTAATACTAATACTAATAATCTGTTGTACTATTTACTTAGTGTTCAAAACCACTCTGAAAAATATGATAATACAAAATAGAAGGGAAGTTTGGAAAGATACATAAATTACCAAATGCTTGAAAGGGAAGACTTTTTCTTTGCTAATCTTAGATATTTTTACAAATAAACATTTTTCTGGAGAGAAATATATATATGTATATATATGTATATGTATGTATGTTTACCTTTTTGTCTAATTTTTCAAGAAATGCAATAGCTGATGTAATTTTCCAAAAGACAGGAACATTGTCCTTAATGAGACTTACGAGCTTGTCATGAGTTAAATGACTGCTTCCATCCCTGACCTCTGGAGAATTGCCTTTTTTGTCCAATTTTAGTCTTAAATCCAGTGAAAATGACATCTTGTAATCTCTGTAAGTAAGGCTTTTAAAACGTTTTGCTTCTGTTGTTCAAATCCAGACCAGTTGAGCTTTGACTGAAAATCGTTGCAAACTGATAGCTGTTTGGCACTGAACAGAAAATGAATCAGTGATGTAAATCCCATTTTCCTTGGCTGGGTGTCAACAACAGAAAACTCCAAGCTCAGGATCAGCACAAACACCACAGCTTCTTTAAGACTGGCATTGAGGGTAGTATTTATGATTTTGCTTTTTGAGGTATATTTTGTTGCTTTTTTTTTTTTTTCAGCAAGAGCTCAGGACATAGATAATGAAGTTATTCTGAAAGTAAATGTTAAAATGGGACCACTTATAGTCTGTGCTCTTGTTCTGAACACTTATTTTGCTGAACTTTTTATTCTGTTGAGTGTAGGAGCTGGATATTGTCTATTAGTTTGGGGGTTTTTTGATCTCTGTGGCTCAACAACTTGCTTGTATTGTTCTTCAGCAGTAAAACGTGTTCATGCTTAGCGTGTCGATGAAGGGTGGAAGACCTGAATGCTGCTTGTTCGTGGCCTTACAGCTGCGTTCTTTTGAATACTGATTTATGCCAGTAAACTCGGAACAAATGGGGCAGACCCAAGGTTCGTGTGGTGCAGAGTTGAATGGTGGTGGACAACAGGTGCCTAGGGATGAGCATAAATACAGTACAACCGTAGAATGCTATTTTGTGGCTGATAGGAATAGTGGTCCTGGGGTTTTCTGAACCCAAATGCCTATCTTCCTGCTTTAGTGGCTCTTGATGATGGATACCTTTTTCCTGCTGTGCATTTTTGTTCCCATGATCATGTGATAAGATGTACAATCTAGGCATTCATGAAACAGATGCAAATAGGCGTTTCCTTTTGAACTTCAATCTCTGCTGGTGTTGACTGATTCCTCTGAGAATTAACTGCCTTTGGGTTTTCTGAAGTCTGTTGCTCTGGACAAAGGCCCAGAATTATTTTAAATTTGCAAGAAAGCAGTAGTTTTCAAAGCAGTGGGGAAATCTTGATTGAATGTGGTGGAAAACATAATCAGTTTTTTTTTTTTGTCAGGAGCTTTGTAGCCCATATTGCTGAGAGTGGAAAGTGGAAAGAAGGGAAAGGGATATATCTTCTCACCATAGCATGCAGGAACGGGAGAACTGCTGACAGCTGATTCCAAGGGAATCTGAATGTGAGGAAACAGTGCTGTGATCTCTTAATTGCTCACTAGTAGTGCATGCCTTGCTGAGGGTTGGGGAGATGGCTCTGTGTCCCTGTCCTCCTTTGTGAGCCTCTTTCCGTACCTCTTCCCTGATGTATCTCTGACCCTATCACATTGCCTTCTCCTGTTAATGCATCCTTGCCTGTGATAGTTCCAGTGGTGGAATACCAGGTTGGTTCAAAGGCACTTTTAATCTAAAAGTATTGTGTTGCTTTTTGGGTGCCTGTGTTTTATATCATACTTCTCTGTACTGTGACCAAGCTTCCTAGTATCTTGTGGCAAGAAGAAGAGATGGTGTGTTGTGTCAACTGTACAGTTGTCAGAAAAGTTCTCTGGAAGCTAGCTTATCAAATACAATGGTAATCTCTAATTAATAAGTCACTTATGTTCATGTTGGTTTGGAAATTCCTGTACAAAATGCTTAACATAGTCTGATGTATTTGAGGGAATTTAAAATGTAGGCTGCAGCAGCTTTTACTGGAAATAGATGGAAAAGTTTTGAAACTTGTTATAGAATACATTGCAGGTTCAAATTGATCCAGTCTGATAATGCCCTAAACACTTGTTTCTAGGACGATGCTTCCCTGTTTCTGCCTGGCACTCCAGAGCAATGAAAGGATGAAGCTGACATTTGTAGACATTTGTATGGAGTCCTGACATTCAAACTCAGTGCCTCTAGCTCATTAGCACAGTTCACATTCCCTGTGCATTGGAAAATGATCTTCCACAAAATGTAAAAAGACACCAAGTGACTTCACAGCTCACTCGTGGTATAGTGGTAGAGCTTTTGTATGAATTAGAACAAGTGTTCCAGATTTCTTATCAGCTGAGTTAGTTTATTCCTGTGGCACATTGCTTGAATTTGCTGTCCCTAATTATGTTGAAAAGGGTACAAAAGCCTTTGTGCAGGGTAGCTGTAAAATTTCTTTAAATAGTTATATCTTTACACCTAAAGGCAGTTTGTTTGCGAAGTCGTTGATGCATGTGGGCAGGTAACATGGAAATAAGCTTTTTCCTGTTGTGTGTGATCTTTTATTTTGATAGAGTATCTTCTCTGTGCACATTTTTACAGGGGAGGTTAGCACAATAATTAGTCTTGTGCTCTTTAAATGCTTTTAGAGCTCATGAAGAGGTTGAGGAGCTGGGGCTGACATGGTATATTTGTGTGACTTGTCAAGGAATGCAGGTTGACCAGTCAGTAGATACGATAATAAGTTTTGAAAGTTGTGGTTTTTTTCTTTTTATATATATATATAATTAACTACCCTTTAAGTTTACAAATTTGAAGCTCGAAAAGCACAACTTCAGGCTTGTATCAGGAATAGTGTGGCCGTCAGGGCTAGAGAAGTGATTGTGCCACTGAACTCAGCGCTGGTGAGGCCCCACCTTGAATCCTGTGTTCACTTTTGGGCCCCTCATCATAAGAAGGACATTGAGGTACTAGAGGGAGTGCAGAGGAGGTGACAAAGCTGGTGAGGGGTCTGGAGCACAAGTCTGATGAGGAGCNTTCATGGAAAGGGTTATCAGGCATTGGAACAGGCTGCCCAAGGAAGTGGTGGAGTCACCGTCCCTGGAGGTGTTTAAAAGGCATTTAGATGGCGTTCTTAGGGACATGGTTTAGTGCTAGAGTTGGGTTAGGTTGTGGTTGGACTTGGTGATCCTGAGGGTCTCTTCCAACTGAAATGATTCTATGATTCTACGATTGTAATTGTTGCTATCATTTGTATTAGATGTTTCTCCTTTAAAATGTATGATTTTACTAAGAAAACTGGGATATAAATTCATTGGCTGCACCGTTTCGAAAACAAACAAACAAAATCACAACAAATGCCAAACAAAAACCATACAACTGTTTCATTTTTAACTTCTCATGGGAAGCAAAGCCTCAGCAATATTCTGCTTTTTTTTCCTTTTCCCGTTTTTATTTTCAGGAAGCTGGTGGTGTGTAGGTTACCAAGTGAAACAGGAAGTGCTTTGTTGATTGCTCTTGATACTCTCTCCACCGGAGTTTTTGATTGTATATCTTTGATTTATGTGGCTGTATGAAGTTGGTAAGAATTTAATTTTAAATTTTTATGCCTCGTGACCAGTGAGTTCCAAAGTCTTTGAAAAGAGACTGGAAGAACGGGTGGAAGCTGGAATGTGATAGAGTTAGAATAATCATTTATGACTGATTTCTTTCAGGAAACACCATTAAATTAAAGCTTGGAAATTTTACTTGAGTAAAGAATGCTCAAAGTAAGCCTAGAAGAAACCTGAACAGTGCTGATGGGTCCCTCAGTTTCTCTGAATTTTGTGACAGCTGTAGTACTCTCAGAAAGATGGCTTTCCAAAACTTTAAAGAGAAATTGAAGAGCTGTTAGGCATGTAATTAGCAAACTGAATATAAAAGAGGATGATCTTCTATTGCATTTTACTTCTGATAAGTTTTTATTTCCTGATCGTGTCTGTGGGAGTCAGTCTTCTGTAGGCTAATTGATTTGAAAGGTTGTGAGGACAGTATTAATAGCATGCATCTATTATCTACAATAATGATAGCAGGAGAGCTAAAACAACAAAATATGATGGCCATGAATTTTATTATTAAATCTAAAGCATGGCAGATATTATATTTTGTAATTTCTGTGTGCCAGGGTAACTGAGCATGAGACTAAAGTACTAGTAGCACTGCAACCGTGAGAAATATTTACCCGTTAATGTTACACAGCCATCTTGTAGTGCCTGAAAATAGCACAGCCACGTTACCTACAGAATACCTGCTACTGAGAAAATAAGGGCAGCTCTGGTAATCTCAAGACATTGCAATTGGCTTTGTATACATTTATTTTAAATTATGAAGAATGACTGAGATTGGAAGAGTGGCCATACTAGAGCATATCACAGGTCCATTTGCACAGCATGCCACCACCATCCATGGACAGATGTATTGAGTGTATATGTATATCTAAAGAAGAAAGGGTAAGCATATGCTGATACTTCTTTCTTCAACTGGTTTTAGGTCGGGGACTTTCTGAGTTGGCTGTGGCTTTGTCCCTTCAGTGGCAGTGCTCACATATCTGATAGATTTTTATTTCACGAATTTTTCCAGATTCCCTTGAACCTATGTAAAGTTCTTGTATCCACAGCAGTGGTCAGCAGGGAGATCTTTAGCCCTTGGTATGAGGAATTACTCCTTGTGATTTTTTTTGACCTGGCTTCTCCAGCTTTTTTGTTTTGTTTTGGTTTGGGTTTTTTTTGTTTGGTTTGGTTTTGTTTGTTTGTTTGNTAAACTACCATTTTCACAGAATTGTTTATTGTAAGATCTTACTCCTGAATGTCATGGCATATTAACCTCAGACACAGGGATTTTTCTGTATGTTCTGTATGATTGTTTCTTCCTAAATGCATAATTTTATGTTGATCTATGTTTAACTTGGTCCACTCACTCTTTTAAGGTCCTTCTGTAGCTGTAATGGTTAAGATGGAAGATGCCAAAAGTAATCTTAAATCCCGTTTTAATTTGTGTTTGTCCTCTAACATAAAACTAGCAAAAATAACATTTGTTCTCAAATTTTATAAAATGTGTAGGCTTGTGCATTTAAACTTCCAACACAGCTTTATAAAACTCTTGAATGTTGTTTTAATCCATGTAAAGGACTTGTGTTAGTAGGAAACATGTATTCAAACATCAGTATAAAACAAACGTATGGTAACTTTGTGACTTTTCTCCAGACTTTTCAGGTGGTTTTTGACCTTGAAACTCTTGGTGTTTTCACCTAAAAGGCAGAGAAATCTAATTTACTTGAATGAGCCATTTCTGTTTGGACAGGCATGTTTCTTTGAAAACAGGGAGTCTGGGACCTGGCCTTGGCAATACGTCATGGAATGTGAAAATGTTGCCACAAGTGGTAGTAGTTTAAAAACATCAGTCTCCTCTTTATTTTAATATTTCGGGCATTGTTTCCAGAACATATGTTTGGCACACTTAACCTCTTTATATCTTTCCCTAGAAATCGGTATAAATGCTGGGCATAAAATTCTAACATTGGAGCATTGTTATTCTTTGCTTGCTCTGGGTTCTGCCTGTTTTCAGAAGCCCATTGAGTATGTTGTAACAAGCTAAAAGTCCTGAAGCAAATGCGGACATTTACATTTGTAGGAAAATCATACAGAGACTTGGAAAGAGTTTCAGAGTTAGCTCACTGTTTTCCAGGCTGCTACATATTCACTGTTAGAGTAATCACACTAAACCTGACACCACAGTATGGCACTGTCCACATTCAGTTTTGCTGGGAAAACAAACTAAATGTTGTTCTGAATCAGAACATCATTGATTCAGATGTGAATAATGGAAGGAAAGCTGTGAGAAGTCTGTGTATGTGCACAGTTTTATTTTGCATGTGGAACACTTTTGCGAGACACAGAATGTTGTTTGTTTGTTTGTTTTTGTTCTTAGTCCCATCAATGTGACACATTACTTTGTCATAAATTTTTAAATTATTGTTGTATTGAAAAACAGATAGGAACGCACTGGATAGCTTTGACCTGTAGTGAAATTGCATACAGGTGAATAATACTGTAAAAATTAACCTCCTTCAAATCCTAATCCCCATCTGCAAACCTTTCCCTTAGTATTCTGAATACTACCATTCCTGCCTGGAGCGGGTTGCTACTTTTGTTTCCAGAAATGGGAGAAAGCTGGTGTTCATCATTAAATAAGTTCCCTGGTGCTGCCCCTGCTCTTTTATAACATAAGCTGTGTATGTAGGCCAAGACTACAGCAGAATCTTTAAACAAAAGACAAAAGGTTTTTCTGTTTAGGTGGCCTTTCTCTGAGCAGATCGTCCTCTTGCTCTGCAGTGCTTCCCATGCAGCTGATGTGGGCTGGTAATGTCAGTTTCATGTAGGAATAATGTGTTGGTTTTGTGGTGTGTTTGGTTTTATTTTTTTTTGTCTCAGCACAATAACTGTTATGTACCAAAGTGGAAGTACAGAAATGAGCATTTTACCCCCAGGATGGGGTTGTAAAAGTACGTGTTCAACATTTTTAGGTACCTAATGGGGTGATTAAAGTTGAGTAATGTATATACATGTGTAAGTAATTAAATTATATTGGAAAGTATTTTATTTGTTGTGGTTTGTGCTCTGCTCCCAACAAATCAAATTATAGGTAGATTTAATTCTGTAACTTTTTGAAAATGCTTTCTGGGTAGTTTCCTCTTTTTTGGTTTGGGGTTTGTGGATTTTTGGTGAGGTTAACAAAGTTTAAGAAACTACTCATGAAAAATCCAAGCCAGTGTGGATAACACAACCAGGATATGCAAAAAGACACTTGAAAATAAGGAAGTCATATCTAGCCAACTTTGTTAAACACCCTGACATCAGAAATCACCAGAAACTGTTTCCATCTGCTTATAAAATCTAGTGAACAATGCAACTCTTTGGACTGAAGTCACCAGCTAACTGTTTTGAAATAGCTTTGTGTAGTAAATTTTTATGCCTTAATTTATCCTTGGTAGAAAGTGCCATAACGAGGAGAACTTTAACAACTTCTTTTTTTAATGAAAGCAGCCATGTAATAATGGGGAGAAACTAAGGAGTCACACTTAGTCCCAAACTGAATTTCCGCTAAAAATGATGATTGAAAAGAGGATGAGCTTCTCTTTAGCAGTTGGGGTACAAGCAACAAACAGTTTCTGGGGGTATTTGCTGCTTCCAGGTTATTAACAAAACTTTTTTCATAAATTTCTGTTTAAATCAGTTATACTTGAAAAAATTTTGGGAAAAAAGGCCATTAGTACAGCACTGGAGAACTTCTGAAATTAGATCCAGACCTGGAAGTGAAGTTGGTTTCAGTTTATTCGTGGTGAAAGTCTTTAGAATAGGCCGCTGAACAGTGAAATTGAGGGGTACTTAGTTTTAGGCTCAAGGCCTGTCCATTGAGACAGCAGAATATGCCCAATTTATGCAGGATTAGCAACTGGAAAACGCCTGCACTAGGAGTGCGAAGTAAAGACAGACAGCAGGCCCCTGGAACAGTGTGCCAATAGAGTATATGAGAATAATTTCTATTTTGTCTTTAATCTGATTTCTTGGCCATGATCCTTTTAGTCTAAATATTTCAAAATACTTTTTCCAGCGCTTATTTTGATCAGTACCAATTCCTTCCCTTGCAACAACACTCCCCCCACTGCTTTAGATTTAGACTGTTGTTGGGTAACCTCTAACTGTAACCTATGGAGAAGGGAATAACCTCTGTCTGAGTAGCTGGGGCTACAATTGGGAGCTTTAAATTAACTCAACCTGTCAACTGTTAAAGAGGAGTTTATCTGTTGTTATTGCCTTTTTATAATGCTGCCATGTACTGGTAACGGCTAATGTTTGACTAGGGAACAGTTATACTGTCTTGGATTACTGTAACATTACTTAGTATGCTTGCACTTGCGGACAGGCAAGTGCAGCATCTGTTGGGCTGACCATGAACTTGATCTGGACCTGTCTTCAGAACTCACTTCAGTAAATCTCGTCTACTGCAGTGATTGCTTACTGTCTCTCGTGCGTGACCAACATATTCACTGTTGCCAATAAAGATCACAAAGAGGATGCAGGTCCAGTTGTTCTCCAAGTCCCTAGCATTCTGCTGAGGATCCTGACTTTATATTTGTTAAGTTCGGAGAGCTCTGTTTGCAGGAGTGGTATGATTTTTAAGTGGTGAATAGTGATAATAGCTTCACCTTTAAGGAAATCCCTGATTTTTTGAGTTATTGAATAATGTATGTGAGTAGCTATAGTGACTTCAGTTACTCCATGTGTAACTTTGAGCTTAATCCTTTGCTTCTGTTCATGCTTGATCATTTCAGCATATTAGTTTCATGCCAAGCAATTATTAAGTTAAATTCTTTGGAGACAGATTTTCTGCTAGTCGTTTTAACGCATACATACAGTGCACAGAAGAATTTAAAATAATTTTTATTTTGACTTTTTTTTTTCCAGACTTAAATTAGAAGTTCCTGATAAGGATTTTTTCACATTTTTTTTGCTTGTATGTCTAATACATATTTCATTATAGATGGAACTATAGAAAATGAACCCAATCATAAATATAGCATGTCTGGGGTTTCTTGTGTGTATACTTCTAAATTTTTTTGTTGTAATTGATGTATTACAAAATATTATATAAATATTACGCATTCTATTATAGTATTTTATCAAATTGTTGAAACACTGACTGGACAGGAAAAGCAGTAACAGACTTCTTTGGTTGGGGTGTGGATGCTTGTGAATTGCTCCTCTTGAAAGTGATGAAAGGATTTTTAGAGTGTTTTAATCCTAACCAGGCCACAGGAGGGATCTGAACACTGTTCTTGGAACTGTGGCTTGCTTCTTTATTTTTAGAAACAGAGGGAGTTTAAAACAGAAAATTATATCACGTTTAATACACCGTGTTGTAAGGGGAAGTTCTTAGTGTGCCTCTTGGGATGCATCATGTGTTTGTGCAATGTATTTGTGCAATCTTTCATAAATTGCTGCATACTTTTATTGTTCTCTCACTCTCTTCTGTCATGTAGCCGTCCTCAGAAGGTGTGTTTATGTCCATTCCTGCCAGTACATCCTCTAAAGGTCTCCACCTGCTTATATATAATTCAGCATCCAGCAGAGGTGAGTAAAGCTGTAGTAATTTTTTGAGTTCAGCTACAATCTTAATGCAGTAAATGGTATGCGAGAGGAAACGGCTATGCTATTAACATCATATAATGATTTTTCCTTTTAAACTCAAATGCCACTTCAACTGAGTTATTGTATCTTTTATTCAGTTCTTTTGAAGGTGTGAAATCACACCTTATTTCTGCAACTTTCATTTGTGAAAGATGTTTTGTCCGAATAGTCCTGCTCGAATCTGAAGTCTACTTGGCTTTGTACAAATTGCAAGAATTAATCTTGACATGGTGTCCCACAGAGGTGCTCAGACTTGATCCAGGGAGGAATGTGTTTTGATTATAGCAGTTTTATTGATATTAGTATTCTGTTATAAATAGGAATTAAGCAATTCATCGTAGTGATGACCTTAGCTGTTTAGCCAATGAAGAACAACAGTTTAACTTCAGAACAGTATGCTTTGATTTACCAAGTAGGAGAATTAACATTGATGTTTTCTTGTTTGTTAACAAGGTAGTATGGTGGTGGATCATAAGGGTTTTAGAAGCTGGACTACAGTTACACAGATCTGGATAGATGGTGGGTCTACAAATTAGACTGTGAAGCTCAGAAATCTGTAGTCTTCTGGTCTAGCTGTTTACTTAGCATTATACAGTAGCTCAGTCAGTACATACAGTGTCTTTGCCTGAAGGAGCTTAAGCAGAATGTAAAAGAGCAATTTAGAGAAAAGTTTTCTTTCACAGAGAAACGAAACAGAAGCTGTGACATATTTGGTTCCTTAAATGGGGAAGCTGTGATTTTTAATTGGCTACTTATAATAAAAATAGTTTTGTGTTACTTCTTATTTCGAAAGTAGTTAAGTATACGCTTAAGTCACTTTCTGGATAAAAGGAAGTTTATAAACATGCCAGACAACTTTGAACTGGCATTTGAATTGCACTGAATTTCTTACTCATGGTGGAAGGTATTAGAAAAAGTTTGTAGATTCTTTTTAGATTTCATACACAATTCCTGTATTCTTATGAAAGGCTATCTACACTTTTTATTAATCCAGAATCACAACAGCTGTCTGTTACAATGGGATGCAACTTTTCTGTTAGCCTATGTCATGTAATGATAATTCACACAATAAGCTAGTTTTGGAAGACCACTGTTATTTGAAGCCAATCCGAGAGGAAAAATTTAACTGTATGGCTTATGAGGGCACTTGGTTTATCAGAGAGAGATCCAAACAAATGGTGGGTAGCAAAGAATATCTTACAATAATCTTTGAAAGTGTTTACCTTACGTTATCACAGGTGATGCTTTTGATTCCAGAACAGCAGAGGCATAGCTGACAAAAGATAGATTCCCTTTGCTGTAGCTGCTCATACTCAAAATACAATCAATCTTGAAGGCAGATAAGCTTTCTGGACTCTTATCTCATGCTTCAGTCTGCCATGTCATTACAGATACAGTCTAAGAGTCCATTTTGAAAGTATCTCATTAAACTAACCAGATAGTGAATGTCTTTCCTTTGCTGCACCTCAGTGCAGACTATCATCTTCCATGTGCTTCATTATTTACTGGCTTTGGAAGTCCACAGTGCGGTGAAGTAAGCCACCAACTATAGTCAAATGATGCTATTGAGACTTGTATTCAGGCGAGATAGTAATGTAGAAAGTTAAGAGCAACGTTTCCCGTGCTCTGAATAATGTGGCTGTGTCTCCACATTCTTACTATCCAGGGGTCATGCTGTCAGATAGACCTGTACAGGTGTCAGGTACTGTGAAAGAGAGAAGAATCACTTATTGCAGAGCAGTGGATTCCAGGTGAGGAATCCTCCCATCCAGCTTCCATTCAGTGTAGTAGGTCCATGAATTAATTGGATTTTTATTTGTGAAGGAATTTGAAGAGAATTCATTCCGTATCAAGGGGATACTTGTTTTCTGAATAGTGTTAGTGTACCATTGTTTGTGAAGAGTGATTTAAAAATTAAGTATAGACAAACCCAGTATCTCAAACCCAGAGTCAGGACTAGTGGAATGGTGAAGGAGCTATAAGCCTAGCATAATCTTTTTTTCCTTGCATGTAGATATATGTGTAAAAGTAAATAAAATAATTCTGTTCTTTTTCACTTCTCATGCCTACTGTTATTTATCTTATGTCAGGTCAGTAGCATAGCTAGGTGTACGAACCCCTGTGCAGATTTGTCTTACCTTTGCCTTTTATCATGCTTGGAGTTCTCCAGCAGAGTATAAGCCATTATGTACTTTTCAAACCCTGAGTTATAGGTATAACTCAAGACAGACCCTTTAAAGCATAGAAGAGAGTATCTGTTTAGATATGAAGTGTGAGAATTTTCAATGTTCAGCACCTGAGAAGAGAAATTAGATCGTGTGTTCTGTTCTCAAACAATTCCTTTCAGCTTTAAATTTTATATTTTATTTTCCTGTAAACATGGATTGTTCATTAGATTGGAAAATTCTAACTTTTTCCCTGTTGCTAAGAGGCTGCATTTGATATGAAGGGCAATTCTGAACTAATGATATGACATTAGAGGAAACAGTTGAGTGACTTGCCCTTGATTGATGATAGCTCTTTTGGGTTTGCTTATCAGAGACAAAGACCTGATTTTCTTCCAGTTCCTTTATTGCCACTTCTTACATTCTTATGAAGAAGGGAGTCTTCTAACTAGTGGATTGGAGTGGTATTTAATTATGATGAGATAAAGACAGATAAACCCATGCCACCAATGATTCCTTATTCTGGTTTGTGGAGACAGAAGAAATCAATGGTAGTTTGAATCATATTTCTCACTCCCCTTGCTAGCACTTCATTCATTCCCTGGGAACTTTGATCTTCATCTGTCCCTGAGAAACAGCATACTGCTACTGCTGCTGTGCAAAGTGGTGGTGGGTGTGTGGCAGGACAACTTACTCCTTCAACTCCATGATGTTTTATTTATAGACCATCAGTAGATATGGATCACAAAAAGCAAAATTAATAAAGGTTTTAGGCAACAGTGATGAAAGTCTTCACATAACTAATTTAACGGACAAGGAGTATTGCAAATTTAACAGCAGTTTGGTGGTGAGACAAGGTGAGAGCCAGACGCAGCTGCACTTTGATACTTGTGGAAGGTAGAAGCCACCCAGAGAGAACTGAGAGAGCTAGTCGAGGCCTTATGTGTTCACAAATACTGAATTGTCAATATACAGCTTATAAATCAAAATATGGACCAAAATGCCACAAGGTTTTCATTAATTAATCCTGTAATTTAGGGGCGGATCTTTGGATTTTCATGGTATGAATTGTGAGACAGGTTTGGTTCAGCTCGTGGTGCTTCCCTCATCCTCTGCTTTCTGAAGCCCTGGTCCAATACAGCTCTGTTCCCCACCCAGGCATGGCAGTCACCTTCCTTACCTGTGGCACAAAGATGTAGGGAAACACCTGGTCAGCGCAGCCTAAATGGCATGAGGTGGAGTACTTGTGGCTGTGTTGGCACCATTGTCCTGGTTACTGTAGAGTGACGGTGGAGTTGTTTGTATTTCATGCTGTTCTGATACACCCAGTGCTTTTATTTTAAGCACCAGTTTGTGGAAATTGAGCCCTCCCCTCGTTTTCCAATACAGAAACATTATATCCCCAACCTTTTACATAAATGCGAATGCTGTTTTTTGCCCACTGTTTATTATTCTGTGAAGTTTTGTAGTTGTTAGTTGCTTTTGAGACTGGTAGCCTGGTTCAAACTTACGCTGATGATCAGAGGTTAGTTAAAACTAAGCGTAAGACTGTCGATCAAAACAGTACAATTTGAATGCATCAAAATTGGGTATTTTTTTTCTTGTAGAGTTTTTTTTTCCTGTTATTTGTAAAGATTTTTTCTGTATGTGTAGCCAGAAGAACTTGAAAGTAACTGGAAACATTAAGAATTCATAGAGGCCCTCTCTGATTTTATACAAAAGTAACTTTTCTTTTTTACAGGAAAGTCGAGTGTTAAGGACGGTACCTTTGCTAGCAGCTTGTCTTCCTCCAGACAAATGTAAAATTTTGGTTGGTCGACGTTTTAGTGAAGAGAGGTGAGCAGGATTGTCTATGCGTTTTCTGGTCCTCTGTAAATTATGGAAATATTTCTTTCAGTGTCTTTATTAGTAGCTAACAGTATTCTTAATTTTTATTTCAGGTGTGCACTTTCAATTTTGCTATAAGCTTCTGATTTTCAGCAAAGATAAATTATGTATAACATTCAGAAACATTTGATATCTCTTCCTCTAGATTGTAGCTCTTACTGTCTCAGTTTTGTGCTCTTGGAAAGTTCAGGTGGTTACTCTGCAATTCTCTGAAAGCTTTTTGCAGTTCTTTTCTTATCTGGTACTGTTTGTCTTGCTGTTCTCTATCATTCTTTTCATATTTGCTTTGTTTGATAAACCGTTTTGTGTTACTGAAACCTAAGTAATAGTTTTTACTTGAGTGTGGGAGATTGTAGCTGAGAAGAGAATCCAGTGCTGAAAACTCTTAAGAGAATGTATTTTTTTCAAATCCTTTCTTCTTTATCTTAAAATTAATTATAAGAAAGCATAGCTTTCTGATTTTTAATTATTTTTTTATTATTCTGATACCTTGGACAGCACTGGTCTCATGCATCATGTTCTTAATCTTTATTAGATGAAGCTAAGTCTTGGAAACCAGTTATTGGTAAAAATGCCAATGAAATTTTACTACATACGTTTTCAGTAAAAGCAAATAAAATAATGAGTGCTTATAAAGGAAATTAATTCTAAAATTGAGTGTACTTTTTGGAGAGAACTTTTGGTAGAGTTCAACAAACAGAAGTGTTGGAAGTTGATGCAGAATGGTGCTCTGCCAGCTTTTTGCTGCCTGTATAGTAGCCAGAGCACTTTAGAAATACATTGCTTTTCTTTTAGTCTTCTGTGATAATAACTATAATGATTTAAACTGTTCCAAGTGAAAGAGAAGTTGTACTGTACTGTCTTCCCATTAAACGTGAAAGTGAAGCAACTTTTCATACTGATGTGCTCAGGGTGGAACACTGTCAATACAGTCTGCTTCTGTTAAATCTTGTTAGGGGTTTTTTTTAGAAGTGATGATTACAGTATTAAAGCTTTTACAAGTTTGAATGCAGAGAGAGTTCTTTAACCTAAAGGATCCTTTTTAGGTCAAAACAAATTGTGAAACATCTCAGCCCCAAAATATTTTGAACAGATTCTTAATTACCTATTTCCTAAGAGGTTTTTTTGCCACAAAACATATGGAAAGCAGTGAAAGAAATCAAAGTTTTCCTTAGGTTAATATGAATTCAGTGATCTAACTTGTCTGGATGCAGAACTAAAAGTAATTAGGTAGTAATCCTGACTTTGCTCCAAGTATCTGCAATATGCCTGCATTATACTGTAGATGAAAGCAAGACTGCAGAAATTGGGAGTGCTCAGTCATGGAGTTCATTCCCACCTTCCTGGGAGGAGGAGGGATGAGAAGGTGAGAAAAGTTATTTTCCAGTTGTGCAATGTGTTCTTTTGATTTTTTTTTTTCTTAGTTATGTATGCATCCTGCCAGTGTTCTAACCCATACTCCTTATTTTTAAGTAGCAGTAGTTGAACATCTGGTTAGAGGATCATGTCAGTGTTATTTTGGATTTCTAGCATCTTATCAGGGCATAAACTTGGTAGGTATGTTCCAAGAGTTCAAAGTAATAATCTAGAATGACTTAAATTCCTTCTCTGTTGTGATATGTTCTAGGAGTAGACATCTGCAGACATGGGTAGAAACATCTCCGTGTTTACTGTGAATGGCGGGGGCGGGGGGGGGGGGCTCTACTGGTCCCCGCCCTCCTCTTAGGCTAAAAATCTCTGCCAATGGGACTTTTTAAGCCTCATAAGTTGCATAAATTTATCTTTCTCTGCTGTCCTGTTAAACTGTTTTTAACCCATGGGGTTTTTTTTTCCTCCTTTTGATGTTCTCTCCAATCACCTTTGGCGGGAGGGCAGTGAGTGAGTGGCCGGCTGCGTGGTCCTATATGCCAGCTGGAGTTAAACCACGACACCATCTCTTGAAGGGGAAAGCAGGTTTGCTACCCATGTGTATGTAGATTATTTTTCCTAATTTGTCGTAACTCTACAAAGTTACATTTTTGCTATACTTTGTAATCAGTATTCAAAACTAAAGGGAAACACAGAGAGATTTCATAAGGAACTTGATGTTGAAATGGCTACTACAGAGTAACTGGGATCTTTTGAAACCTTAATATTTAGGCTCCTGATACTTGTGACAGTAAGACTGAAAATCAGGATTTATTATACTTTTTTTAAACTTATGTTTACTCCTTCACCCAAACACAAAGCACATTTTTTAGCACTTACTCTTTCCGATTCCATCTTCTTGGGTCATCTTTTTTTGTTGTTGGAAACTGATGCACAAATTATGTAGACTACATTTACCTTATTCTTGATTGACCTATATTGCAGAAGAGCTAAAGAACCAACTTTTGGAAGTCTTTCCTTAAGTAAACAGCTAATCAAAGCTTTTTGAGGTCGATATGTTTAACATATAATTGTCACAGTAATTGTAAAGATGAGGGGTGAGTAATCCCATTGTTTCTAAGTGTTAATCTGTGATTTTTTTTTTTTTTTTTTGGTCTGATTTTATGCATTCTTCCTGCAATCTGACATTTTGATTTTGCTGGGAGTATGTAATGTTGGCGTGTTGACTGGCCTTGTCAGATAGCATTACTGAATTAAAAGACCAGTTCTGTTGGTTGTATCTGAGGATTTTTTCCAAGTGTTCAAAAACCTTAATTTCTAAAGTTTCTTGTATCAATTATATTATTGATAGACATTAGGATTAATCTTTGTACTGAAATGATTAAGCTAAAAGTGGACAGTTTGGCATGAGTACTTATCAAATGATTTTTTTTTTAAAGTAGCACCTTAATGAGTTATTAATATTTTCCGTTCACTTCTTTTTATAGATTTACAATGAACCCAGTATCATAATACTGTGGCAGACAAGAATGTGGGAGGGTTGGGTTAGCATCACAGCCAGATAGGAAACTGAATTTTATGTAGAAGTGTAAACCACTTATTTTTGTGTCTGACATACCTGATTAGTTTAGATGGTGAGTCTGTTGAATATAGACACCTTTTAGACGTTGACTAAGAAGGACAGCATAAGCAATCAGAGGGCTCAAATCACTTTTACTGAAATTTTCAAAACTTTAACTCAAAGCAAATTTCCTTACTTGCACAAGGTCAGGCTGATTCCATAGTAACTGGAGTTTTGACTTCTGACTTTGTGAAGTGACCAAGTAAGACACAGCAGACACTGAAAAGCTGGATAGTAAGGATTAGCCAGACCTACTGGAACAGTGTAGTAGGACTCTGGTTAGTTTCTAGGTTGCCAGTAGTTTCAGCTATTTATATTAATTTCTGTTATAAGGCTGTTGTTTTTGTGGTCTTGATGCTGCAAAACATAGGAGTATATAGAATGATTATAACCTTGGTAAAATATGTTTTATAAGCAAATTTTCACTACAGACTCTTTTAACAGCCCATACCTTAGATTTTTGAACCTTCTAGAAAGGAAAATGGGAAAATTAGTTTGTATGGATATCTCAGAATATTTTTATCTTGTATTTGTGAAAAAAGGGATTTTTAATTGTTTGTAATAATTGTAATGTGTGTAACTTAATTGCCTTCGTTGGGAATGGTAGGAAAATATTTATATGCATTTTTAAACTGTTGTATCCATTTTATTTTGTTTGTCTCTTGCTTAAAAACACTGCTTTTCTCCTTGCTGTAGTCTCTGTTTGCTTTGTGTCTTTTTTTTAGTAGTGTTTTTGGTACTGACAACTTGTGCCATTCATGTTGCTGCTTTTCTGCCTGGCAGCATTCAGATGTGCATAACTTATGCATAATTTCCTTTCCCTTTCCCCCTGCCTTCTTTTGTATGTTCACATGCTACAAATTACAGATGCCTTTTATCTTTTTGCCATTCTTTCCTTATGTCTTCTAGCAAAACAAAACCAGATAGCATTTCCTGGTTTTTTCCCCTCGTACAGAGTTATTGCCTGTGATTATTTTGCAAATACTTAACTGTTTTCAATAGCTACCACCTGTCCAAGCCCTTCCTGTTTGGCTTAAGTTTTCTATGTCTTCCTTAGTTGATGACATCTCAAATTTGTTAGCATTGGTAAGAATAGCTTCTAGTTCATAGTTCTTGATCAAAAACTATTTTTATTAGATCATTATCTCTGGTTCACAGTGCTTCTGCTTATCAAAGGCATATGTAATTCTTCAAATGTAATATAATCATAAGTCAGGCCCCCAATATACTGAAAATACTTGAGGCTTGTACTCTCCATTGCTACTGTTACAGGTTTCTTATTCGTTTACTTAGTCTGTTTTACATCTGGTTCGTTAATTCCTTGGTAGAGATTAGATGCTTGATTTCATTTTGTTTATACAATTCCTCAGTGAACTCGTTTGGTTGCAAAGGATGATGGTCTGCAGTGCTTGAATAATGCAAATTAATGCATTAGAATTTGTACCTGCAACTTGCATATGCAGTTGCAGTATTATGTACATATTTGTTATGCTAATGCAGCAGGTAGTATTTTTAGCATATCACACATTTGAGGCTTTCTAAGCACATTAGTGTGTGATTACACATGCAGGAACAGATACAACCCAAATCAAACCTGGTCACGATCGTGTTGGCACGGAAACACTGAATGTCTATCCTTTTTTTCCTCCTCCTACACCAGCTAAATATGTGCTTTTACGTGTAACTATTTAATAATGAATTGTATTCAAGAGTAGACACTTGGAAGATATTTCACTTTTTGTTAAATACTCTATAAGAAAGAGCTGACTTTAGCATTAGATGTTTCTTCTTTGGGCATTGCCAGCTGTAAATTTAGTTGTATGCAACCCCTTTTGACAGAGTCCATTTCTTGTGTGTTACGTTTTCACTGAGAGTGCACCAGGAGAAAAAGATTACTGTACTCCTGGTGGCTTGTGAAGATTGCATGGTAGCAGTGATTAAGGTGGTAAAGTGGAACCAATATGCCCATTTGGTCAAGATACAGGCATACTTGA
Organism: Pampusana beccarii; assembly: GCA_013399365.1. NCBI lineage: Eukaryota > Metazoa > Chordata > Aves > Columbiformes > Columbidae > Pampusana > Pampusana beccarii. Next base: position 16,070 of record VWYH01002335.1, on the reverse strand, counting down.
AAAGAAGATCAAATCCAAAAGTCTACTCCATGGAATATGTACATTCAACAATAAGTTTGCTTTACATGATCTAAATTTCAAGCCTGTACTAAAAATGTGATGTTATTGATAGTACACATGAAACAGTGAGCAAGGGCACTTAAAAAATGCAGGGGATGACAGAGGGTTAGCTAGGCCACCTGTTGTCTCAGAATGTCTAGGTAACTGTTCTTTCCTGAATACATAGTTAGGGTGTAGCTAATATTGCTGAATGTGTGTACCATGGTTTTCTGAAACTACATTTACATTTGCAGGATATCTATTAAGGTACTCTTATAGAGATGACACTTCAGAAAAGGGGGAAAAAAATGAAAAAAAACTAAGTGTGCTAATGTCATTTCCCAGTCTTTTTCTTGTTCATAGGCTTGTACCTAACAACTGCAGTATATTCTTTGACTGAGCAGTAGGTTTGCTATTCACTATGGAAATATTAGGGGGAAAAGAACTGTTTTCTCATATTGATGAATGAAATACAACTTAGGGGATTCATGTTCTTTTTAGGCTACTAATAAGCTTTTTGCAGGCAGTTGTTTTTGAATAATAATATTGTTTGTTCCGCTCAACATGAATTTATGGCATACATTTAACAGAGATAGCAACTGTATCTAATGTCTGATGTAAAAATTTTGAATTATTTTAATTTGATGTCGTAGTTCTATAAACAGCCTTGTCACTACTGCTTTTAAGTTTCATTGTATACTTTGTGACTGTTCGGGAGGCTTTGTTTTGCCTTTTCCTTTTTCCCCCTCTCTCCTGAAAGTGTGGTCTTATTCTCAAACCTTCCCTCTTTGCAAGTATTCACCCTTCTGTAGTTTGCTAATCCTATGAACTATGATAAAATTACATATTCAAAGAATTGTCAGTAACAGGAGAACTGGTGCACATATCTCTGCATCTACCACCCTGTTAGTTAGGACAGTGAGGTGGCAATTGCAAGTTTATTTGCATTGCTTTCTGAAATCAAGTTACACAAATCTCCAGTACTTCCAGTACAGTATAGTTGTCAGCTCTGCTACAGTTCAGTAGTTTAGATCAGAAATTAATTTGGTACTTGGGAAAATTTGTAACTTCAAACTGTTTTGAAGTAATAAAATGTGACTTATTTCTGTTAATTTTATATAGCTGTTCTTGCTAATTACATACTGTAGGTATGGCACTCTTCTAGTGATTGTTCACGAATAAAAATATTCTTACATTATCAAATATCAACTAATCGAGTCTTATCACTTATCAAATATTTTAAAGTTATCTATAAGATGTGGTTCTTTATTCAGGTGACTTTCTTGTAGGTATTTTTAATGTGCTTCAGTGTCATTATGTTTGTTAAACTACATTTGTGCCTCTATGCTCCTTATCTCAATCAACAATGAGCAGGTGCAGCCAGTGTGTCACAGCTTTTCTTGGTACGAAAGTAATTAATGCTGACTAACATCTGCAACTGTGCATTACCATATCAAATTTCAGATTCATCAGTTGTCGTGGTTTAAGCCCAGCTGGCAACTAAACCCCACACAGCCACTCGCTCATTCTCCCTGGTGGGATGGGTGGAGAATCAGAAGGGTGAAAGTGAGAAAACTTGTGGGTTGAGACACAGAGAGTTTAATAACTAAAGCAAAAGCTGTACACACAAAGCAGAACTAGGAATTCATTCTCTACATCCCATTGCCAGGCAGATGTTCAGCCATCTCCAGGAAAGCCAGACCCCATCATGTGCAGTGTTCCCCTGGGAAGACAAAGGCTGTAACTCCAGAGGTTCCCCCCTTCCTCCTTCTTCCCCGAGCTCTGTGTACTGACCATGATGCTGTCTGGTATGGAATATCCCTTTGGTCAGTTGGGGTCAGCTGTCCTGGCTGTGTCTCCTCCCAGCCTTTTGTGAAGTCCCTGCCTTCTTGTTGGAGGCCAGTATGAGACGCTGAAAAGTCCTCGACTGCTCAGCGACAACCAAAACATCAGAGTGTTATCAACACTATTCTCATTCTAAATCCAAAACACAGAGCTATACTAGCTACTAGGAAGAAAATGAACTCTATCCCAGCTGAAACCTGGTTATTAATATAATTTGGGTAACATTTTCTCTGGCTATTTTTTCTTTGAATATTACAGCCTTTAGGTTTGCTGCTAGTCCATAGCAGTTCCTCTCTGCCGCTTCTTCCTCATCACTCTTTGCTCCTGTTCCATGTGGTTCTTTTCCATGGGATGCAGCTCCCTTCTGGGCACATCCACAGGGAACAGCCCTGCAGCTCCCTCTCTACTGAAACCTTGCCACATGCCACAGCGTGTGATCCTTTTGCTAATATTCTTAAGGATTATGTTTCACAGTAGTAGAAGAGAAAGATTTGATATATGGGCCTTTTCAAGTGTGTTCTATTGCTTTGTGCAGGGAAAACGACTGTTGAAGTGAATGTAGTGATGCAGTGATCAGCACCCATGGTTCACCAGCTGTGGAAGAATAATGTGATGGTTTGGATTTGTCTTGACAGGATGGTGCCTCTGGGCCTATCCCAGCAGTGGCTTTTTTTTTTCACGTTGAGTAAAAAGTAGAAGTTATCTGGCGGTAGTAATTTATTCTCTTTTTTTCATTTGTAAATAATTAATTGTGACTGCTTCATATTAATTGTGAAATTACTTGCATTAGCTCAGCATACAAAGCAAGTTAGGTGCTTTACTTTCTCGAAGCAAAACTTGCAACTTTTTTAGAGAAACAGTTACGGATGTCATTGAGAATGATGTGCCTTTTCTAGATATACTAATATCTGCTGCCATTTCTAGTCTGTGCTTTACTTCCTGGGCTTCAGTTTATAATTTGCTTGGATATTTTTACTGTATTTAGAAATTTTGTTCTGAATTCTTTTCTCTGTGCAATTCTCTGCTTTGTTTTCCTGTTATACCTTGAGCTAAAATTAAGGTGTGGTGTGAACTTCTCCTACTATTCTGGGACTGTAGCTTTAGAAATTCCTTCCCTCTCTCCCCTGCTTGGGTATGTTTGAAGAACTTTTTGTCTACTAGAAGGAGTGGAAAATTATTTTTGTCTCTGATGATGACACCTCATTAATTCTTCATCAGTTTCCTGGCTTCTGTTCCAATTGTGTCCTACTTCCCTCCAAAACAAGCACTTTTAAGATGTACTGGATTTTAGAATATATGTCATTAACATACTAAATTACAGCAAACACTTTATAAATAATGCAACACAGATACTACAGAAACCAAATGTTTAATTGTTTAATTGAAGTTTAGCAGGGGGGGAAGGAATCTTGTTATTGAAATTAAGGTTTTAAGATTTTAGAAATGCTAATGGGTGACTAGCTTGTGTTACATAAAAGGCACTCTTAAGGCTCAGTAAAGGTCTATAAAAGTCTGTTAGAATTATTGCAGTTTCTCTGGCTGCCTTTCTGTAAGAGCCCTACATGCTGCCTGAAATATTATTAGGCTTCTTAGTCAGGATGTATTTGTTACGTAGAGAAGTGGTTTAGCCTATGATTATGGCTTCTAGGTATTGCTGTTTAGGTTTCTCTGCAGTTAATTCTTAAAGAAGCTGAATATAACTTAATCAAGTGGTTGCTGTTACTCTTCTATAGAAAGAATATTTATTTTCTTCATAAGAAAACTGTGGATTGGTGTTCTTTTTTTTCTTTTTTTTTTTTTTTTTTTTTTTTTTTTTTTCCCCCATTGTATTAGGTAAGCCACAAAATACTTTGGTAAGTTTTACTTTGTATGAGTAGTAGATAGGAAGAGGGTACTGAATGCAGTGTAACAGAAAAAGGTGTCCTTAAGCAGATTGTGGAGACCTGTGTTTCAGTGCATAAGAATCTGGTGGTCATTGTCTGTCTGGTGTGGATTGTTTGTTTGTTTGTTTGTTGTTGTTATTGGGTTGTTTTGTTGTTGTGGTTTGGTTTGGGGTTTTTTTTGGAGGGTCTAGAGGAGAGAGGTTTGCAATCAACCCTTTTCATTGAGAAAGTCATTAAATGTTTAACGTAGGAGGGAATTAGTATTGAGGTCCGCTAATGAAGCAAAAACTTGCTCTGCTTTTAATTTCTTGACAGTACTGTACTTTTGGCTGCATTAATTGCATTAATTTTCAAAAGTAACCTGCCCATGTTACCAAATATGGTTCTTGGCATATTAGTTAGGAGAATCGGGTTTTTAGATGTTGAGACTGATTGAAAACCATTTTCTTTTCTAGAAAAATGTGTAACAGTACAGACAGGAAGCAGTTTTCCATTTATTATTAGCTTATGCTCTATTTTTGTTTAAATTTAACACGGAACATGAGCATGGAGAAATAAATGGAAGTTGGAATAATAGAAAACTCAACAAAACCAACCCATTATTACCCATTATTCCTTTTTATTCTAGTTTATTAAATGTTGCAGGCTGCCTCCACTTGTGTCAATGGTAAGAAACTTGATATCGCCAGCTGCCAAATCTGCAAAGGTCCCTGTGCAGACAGACTCACCTCTGTTTTAGTTGTGTGTTTATAGTGTAAATGCTGATGTTGTTTGGAGGCATTGGTAATAATGGTTTTTGCATTGTGGAACTTATCCGAGATTTTGCTAACAGTACTTAAACCATAAAGTATTTTAAATACGGGTTTTCATGGACTATAGAGGGTTATTTCATATGCTATATTTATGACGTTTTTCCTTAGTAAAATGTGAAATATTTAGTTGTGAAATTACAGATTCTAAACCTTAAAATATTTCTCATTGTTTGATTGTATGACCAAAGATAATTTGTTTATATGATTGCTGCTTGAAAGGGAAGAAAAAAGAGATTGTATTTGAGACTAAATGTCGTTTATCTACAAAAAAGTAGAGTATCTAATATGAAAACATTTTTTTCTCTTGCTGAGTATCTCTTTTGCTTCAGTCCTGATCCCAGGGGGCTGCTTCTGAATGTGGAGATGATAGAAGGTTGTTGCCTTTATTTTTATTCATTTTATCACCTTATGGGAATTATGGGAATCAGTATGCCTGCAGTCTTCCAAATGCAGGAGTCTAGAGAGAGGTGAACACACCTGCTTGTGACCAAGGTGAAACAGTAACAATGATGAGAAAAAATGAGAAGTTTGTATTAACCTCATGGTTTTCCACAGAGGATGAATTAGCATCTGTTCCATAATATTAGTACTGCTTGCTACTAAATGGCAGTGTTGAATTTTTAAAATTTGGAAGTTTGCCTTTGACACTGGCAAAGTTTAATAGATCCCTGTTAAATTAAAACCACTTGCAGAGTTTGAAAGAAACTGAGTATACATGTGTAATAGAAATGTTTATGATACAAAAACTGGATTATAATGAGATAAAGTAGTGGTTTTAAGTTACACACCTCAAGAGCATGCATCCCAGAAATAATGAAATGCTACTTGTCTTAAGTAGGATCATGAGAACATATAAATCCTCTATGACAAAGTGTTTGGATGCAATTCAGGCACAAATGAAAGATCTGAGTAGTTCTGCTTAGTGTAGGTTGTTGTCAGACTAAATGGATTATATAGGCCTGCAATGCCTGCTGCATAACAAAACTCAGGCTGAACAGTGGTTTGTATGAGAAGCAAGTGTCACAAGTATTCCTCTTACAGAGTTCAATGCCATAGTTGCACCTTAAAACACATCTTTTAAATTGCTTCATCTTTTTGAGCTTTACGTTTGCTGTTGCTCATGGAAAGATAGGTAACAGATAAGAAATTTTATTTTTATGTATTTATAGGAGTAAAAAGTGATTGTATTCAGATTGGTCTTATTTTTAATTATTGCAATGAAATGTTACCTGGCTTGAAGTGGAATACTGCAGCTGTAAATGGTACACATTATTTGTTTGGGGATCCCAACATTTTCTAAACCCCACAGACTATTGATGAAAACTCAGAAACTAGTAATATATACAAATACAGCAGGTACAGCACCAGGAATGCATGTTCATAGGAAAATCATGTGTTATTAAATACACGTGTCAGAACACTGGAAACGTCTTCATCTGTATGTGGAAGATATTCCTTCTGCATAGTTTCATTCCTTGAAATAATTACGCTTAAGGGTAAGAAAAAGACCAGCGTTGGCATTTGATAGTCATTACTTATATATATAGCAACATAGTTGGAGAAGTAGGGATGGAAAGATACTCAGGATGCCAGTGTTACTCCCCTAGAAAAATGAGATCAGCTGCCTGTAGGTGTGGTATTAATACCATGTACAGGAGTGTCTGTGAAATTCTCAGTGGGTCTATTTTATCATGTAAACTTAACTTACGACCACTAGCAAGCTTGTGAGGTTTACCTCTGTTTGGTGTGAATCTTTATTGCTGCAGCTATACTTACTTGCTTTCTTGTCTTCTATGGGAATGGAGAATAGGTTATTTCCTCACTCTTGTGGCTTCAGAGACTGTTAAATGGGTTTTTCTTTGGCCTTCTTTTCTGTAAAACTTACAACCTTGGTTTGTTCAGTTTCTATGATGACTTTTGTCCCTTTTGCTGTTGTTCTCAGTAGACCTTCTCCAGCTAGTTTACTTTTTTCTCTGGGTTGTAGACCAATGTGGTGGTTCATGGGTTTTTTCCCTCTGGCTTTAATTAATGGGCTTATTTTATACCCAGTTTTCATGGGACTCACTTAGACTTATGCTATAATTGTAAAACCATCCTTAGTGTGAGTGAGTATCTATTGTCTCTGTATTCATGTTTACTTATACTTTTTACAGTTCAAAGATGTTTTGACGTTAGTGAAGTATTCAAGATTTAGCAAAAGTTCTTGTTGGCGTTTCTTTTTCATCCTTTGAATTTTTTCTCTTAATTTGTGCTGCTTTCTTCTGTCGAAATAGTACTTTTTTTTTTTTATCCTTTCATACTTAGTTCTGCCCACCAATTCTGTGAACAATTTTTTTTTTTTTAATTCTGTTGTCTTTGCTTGGAAAGTTTGTTGGAAAGCCTCTGCTAGTATTTAGCAACCGTAAATGGTTAGAAAACAAAATTCCAAGCCCTCTGCTCCTTCACATGCCTCCACTTTATTCTTTTCCTCTAGTTATTACTTAGAGACCCACAGAGAAAAAGAGTAGATCTTGCTCTCCCTTGCAGACTTCAGAGAAAGTAACATGTGAGTGTATTTTCCAAACAAGCTCTTTTTCTATTAGCATTCAACATATGTGAATTTGAAGTCCCTTTAGTTCCCACCAAGTGTCACTTCTATCACTTTAATCACATTTTTATTATTAAATTGCTGAATATGCACTTTACAGTAATTTACAAATCTAAATTGTGCCTTACAGGCAACCCAGCCATGTTCGTTATCAGACCCTTTCAGGTAACACCAACTAAAAACTGTTATAAACTGTTACAGTTGTATTATTTCTGAAAGCAAAAATTAAGCTATATTCTTTACCTCCCCATCTCCCTGCTCCCCTAATGACAATTAAGAACTCAGTCGAACAATTGCCTTGGCTGGAGTGGAATGTTACAGATTTGCGTATCCTTGGTATTCATGTATGAGTGAATTGTGTAAATTGGTAGCTTCATCACAGTTTCACTATGATGGACTCTTTTGAGACTTTTTTTTTAAGGATTGAGATTCATGGCTTCAAAGTCCTAATAATAACAAACCTACAGAAAGCTTTTGATAACTGCTGTTAATACTGCATGAATACATGTGACATAAAAAAAGCAAAGGACTTGCTTAGTTGATTGTCTTCATGGCTATTAACATAGAAAAATTTTGTACTTGAAATTCTTTACTTGGTTCACTTCTTTAATGAGAAGTTGTTTGTGACATAGCATGCAGAACAGAGTAATTCTAGAGGCTGCTAAGTTCGGTAATACACTAAAGTGCAGTACCTGAATTAGGAAGTAAGTTGTAATTGTCGCTCAGTTTATACCATTCATTTGCAGCCTCTTTGAGGAAGGCCGAAGAGGAACAGACTACTTAAGAATAATATTTTCATATGTAGCAATGTTATCTTTCTTTTTTCCCCTGATTGACGCAGAGTTGTGAATTCTTTAAAATTCAACCTCTGATCTCTAGGAAGAGGAGTACTTCTTTTTTAGAAATTCAGCTTCTCAGTCTCCTTTTGAGATTTGGTGGCTTCAAAGAGTCTGCCATCAGCGTGTCTGTTCTGACTGAAATGGGATGTAAAATTAAAGTCCCCATTAATTCTCTGAAGTTAGTCATGCTTCGCACTAAGAAAGGCTTCTACAAAAGCACTCTCTAAAGATCTAGGACAATGATGTGGAATAAGATTTAACTTAGAGCAGACTCTACCACTGATCAACACCCACATTCTTCTTTGCCCTTTTCCCCTCCCAGTCTGACCTCTTGGGTTAACTGGTGTGCCCCTTACCGTGCTCAGCCTTCCCATTGTCTTTGACATGTCTCTGGTATTGGCCCACAGTCATATTCAAGAATTTGCAGATGAAACTTCCAAAATCCTGCATGTGGATGAATGAATGATGAATGAATGTCATGAATGTCGATGTCCTGAACACTGGTGAGATGGGATACAATTAAAGGAGGAGCTTCTTTCACTGAGTTGTTTCTGGGTCCAGGTTATTATAACTAGCGGGCAAACTCATTTGCAGACATGTTTCGTAAACAAAGCTTTATTGTGAGGCATGCAGCCCAGCTATCTTGTCTACAGCTACTGCTGCCCCCAGGACAAACATTACCCTTCATTCTGCATCTGTGCTGCCAGAGCTACATGTTTTGATGATGGGCATGTTGTATTATGCCATGTTGGAAGTCACAAATATTGTGAAAATTGTGTAGTACTGTATGTCACAAGATGACAAGAGAAGCAAGGAGGCCACCTATCTAACTGTCAGCAGCTGTTGTGTGAAGTTGTTCCGTTATAATAATCAACTGTTCCTTCAGTAGCTTTGACTAGCTTATTCTGGCATTACAACAAACAAAAATCATCCTAAAGGGTAAAGAATACACAGAATAGTGGCTATAAACCTGGTGAGACTTACCCAATTCCTCTATCAGCTTTTAGCAATGTGGAGGACTTGGAATCAGAGACGTTTTGAGAAGAAGATGCTTATCTACCTCGCAGTACAGTGGTCTAGTGTGTGGCCTGAAATTCCTGTCCAGTTATTCTAAACGAGGCAGTCTGGACTGGCAAGTGACCTGGTACTGCATTTTTTTACTCTATCCTTGTTTTACAGGGGAAAATTAGGCAGTGATAAAAAGCAAAAATACATTTTCCTGGGTAGCACAGGACTGAGTAAGGAGCTTCTGCTATGGCTCTGAGGAGAGTTTAAAAGCTGGCATATGTCTTTTAATATTTCATGAGTTGTCATGAATGCAAACATCAGACTTAATGAAATTGTTTCCTGTATTTTTAATAAGCCATACTATTTGTCTCAAATCACTCTTGTACTTAAACTATGGAATAAAATATTGGTATTTAAAAAAAATAAATACTAACATTGTTTGAATGTGTTTTTATAGTAGACTTAGATGCACTTACTTTTAGAAGTTAAGCTCTGTGAAGATTAAATTTAATTCCTAGTCTAAGCTTAAGCATACAAGTCAAAGCTTGTGTGGAAAAACAGTTGTGTGGATCAGGTTTCTGAAAGACCTCAGCAGGTAACAGCTGTATTTCAGCGTTATGGTGCTTTATGGCTAATTTTTCACAATCATTTCCTATAAGTTCCCTTTAAAAACATCCGACTCTTGTAGAGAAGATTCTGCTCTTTAGCAATATTTCAGAAGTAGTGTGTGATTAAATACACTGTATTAGTGTTTACCCAAAGCAAGCACATCAGCAGCATATTCTTGTTAAGTGTCTGTGAAAAGTAATATTTTTCATATGTACTTGCCTACTGAAAGCCATATCGATTTGTTCATTTAACAGATTTATTTTTATTTACCAAATACAAATTCAGTCTTTTACTGAGACTTTTCATTCCTTTCACAAACCTAATTAAATTCTGCTGAAGGAGGTATATAAAAACTGTTTTGGGGGACAAATTCTTAGTGGTGGTGGTATGTGAATAGAAAAAGTATAATTGTACTACGTGTCAGCAACAAGCTAACAGGAAGCAAAGCTTTAAAACCCAGCAGATACAAAATCTGCAATGCTGTTAACATGATGCACATGTATAGAAATACATTAAAAATATTTTGGAACTTGTTTTATACACACTATTTACCTTTAATAAGGCTACTGAAGTGGACTGTGACTGTTAGTCTGAACCATAACCTGGAAGAGTTGCACAGCATATGTTTCTGAGAACCTCTTCCAATGAAAGGAAAGAGTACTAAATAGCTGTCTGCATGTGCTCAGTGTCACTGTAGGATTAACTCTATGGACAGGAAGCTCTTTGAGGACAGCAGCAGTTTCTACTAGTTTGTAAAGCATTATGAGTTTGAATAGCAGTGTGTGCATAATCAGCCTTCAAATACTAGGTTAAATTTGTGGGACTTGCATTTTGTACCACCCGGTCCCCCACTTTGCTTTTGCATATAAGCTGTTGTAAACTTGAATGACTGGAATTCTTGGAAGATTATGCATTGAAAACCATTGTTTTTAACTAAATTGTATTTTGGAGACTAAGACTTTAAATGTAGTGTTCATATTCCTAATGTGTTCTTTTAGGCACAACTTTTTACTGAGTATTAATTTTTGCTCCTTGAAATCATCTTGGATTTCTATTTGTCAAAGTGTTTTGAAATACTTTATTTAAATAACTTCTGGTCTTTTACGGAATTTTCATCCTTACTGTGATGGGAGGATTTATATTTTTTTTTTACATTTGTACTAAGCTATTTGTACACATGGTCTTTAAATTAATTTGTTGGGGAAAAATAGGAAGTCTTCAAGTTAGAAATGAGTAATACAAAAGTGTGTGACGTGGAGCAAATGGGTGAAAATTTAGCCATGAATTAAGCTGTAACATAAATTTTGTGTATTTGTACAAAAGATCAGAATCATCTTTCTGACACTTGTGTTATCCCTAAAAAAGCAAAATATGGACTTGTAGTGCTTCAGAATTGTTATGGTTTTGGATCAGTTTTAAGATTTTTTTTTTTTTTTTAATCGTCTAAGAGGTGTTAATCATTTGAAAGCTCTGCTATGCCAAAATTAGGATACTTTGCTCTTTGAGGAGTTGGGTTCTTGAGACAAACATCTGGAAATAATGACCGATTTTCTAAGTTAAAACCTTGAGTCTTAGACAGCCTTTAGTGAGATATCCTTTTGTCTTTGATTTTGTGTAGCAGGATATTTGGTTAAACTAAAGTGGTACCAAATTACCGTAAGGTAAGTAAGGTCTAGAAAAATAGTAGGCAGATAAGTTTCCAGATACTTGTATTTGCCACAGGCTTATCGTACAGATTTCCCATCTCTATTTGCACTTCTTTTACTGTTCTTTTCAGAAGGAAAGTTCATTACTCTTTTTTTAGGAAATAATGTTGACAGTAATGAACCGTGTGGCATTAAATTAGTCTGTACTGTTTGCTTGGGAGGCAAGGATGATCAAATATTAGAATACTAGCTCTGGGCCTGTTGGTACACTGAATTCAACTTCTTTTTCTTTTCAGATGTTTCCTATATAGTCCTATATAAGTTTTAAGCTCAGGATCTCAATGTCTTAGGCACTGCAATTCTGCCTGAACCTAACACTGATGAAATTGTGTTTTCACATATGTCCCCAGTGAGTGATAATGGAATGCACATATTTGAATTACACCTTATGTGTGTCAACTCAAAAATGTTATTAACCATTTCTTTCTTCCCTAATTTTTTTTTAATTGTTTTCCCTGTTAAGAAAGATTCTTGCTTGATTTTTGGAGTAGTGGTACAGGTGCTCAGCTCCTGGGGCTTAAAAACTGTGAGGTCACAGTAGCATTAGTAATTTCTCTGTGTGCACTTACATATCTACATCTTGCCTCTCTCTGTGTCCAGGAATATGCGCTCATAATTATTAGTTCATGATGGGTAGCATGGAAAGCCCACTTTATGTGCTGGCTATTGTTAACCTCATTCTGACACACCTGTTTTCTCTGATAAGCAATACTGGTTTCCCTTTCCGCTTCAGAGCACAAATAATCACATGCTATTTTAGCTACATATTGCTCTTCTCCTAACACATCAGTTACTCTTTATAGCCTCTCAAGTACTATGCAGAATTAATTTCTTACTCTTTTGTCTCATGCTTCAGACAAACAGTTCTTGCTTTGTATTTCTTCCTGGTTTCTAATTGAGGTGATTCTGAAGACTGCATGATGATAGTGCTGAAAATGATTCAAGACAAGTAATGCAGTCTTTGTTACAAGGCCAGCTTTTTCTCAAATTCTTCCTTACCTGCCTACTTGACTAGGTGATTTTTGAGGCTTCCAATACTACTTAAGCACACGGGGTTTGTAAAATAACTTAGGGTGGTGTTGTAGTCATTACCACATAAAAGAATGAATCTTATCAGCAACTGCTAATTTAAAAATATTTAAATCCTCTCCATTTTAGGTCAGTCTGCTCCTCTAACAAATGTAAGAGTGACTTGCGAAACACCTAATCAGAAACTACAGAGACTACTGACCTCACAGCTTTAGATGTGTTGAAGCACACACAATTAGTTGAATCTTGTTTTAACACATATCTCTAGACTGTTGGATAAAGTGTCCTTTAGCTGAACATTGCTCATTATATGCTGAAATAATTATGTAACCAATATGCAAATGTCTAACCAGCTGGCACTTTAGGACTGCCCTGAGTATTGATAAGGTTTTGTATATAATGGCTGTTACTTTTCTTGCTGGCATGCTTGATTTATTCCAGCATCCAGACTTGTGCAACTCTGTAATAGACAGCATTTTGTCTCTGTGTGCTAAATTTGACTCATTTGCAGACACACTGGGTAAAGAGGCCTGGATTGGGGATGACAGTTTTGGAACTGTAACTGTAGATGTAATAATGAAAAAAAAAAAAGTATGATAAAATTAAAATTTTCAAAAATGTCAACTAGACGTGAACCATGAATTACTGATGTTCTTTATATAGACATGGTTCAAAATGGGGTGATTATTGCTTTAAGAATTTTTTTCAAGGATATATGTATTAAATTTTGGTAAATAATTCAAAGCATCTTTAGTTGAAATAGACATTAGAGACTTAATAATTAAATCATTGGAAAATATTCCTGATATATTGCTTCATCAAGCTTTCACGAATTACTTTCATGGATAGTTTTCTCCTCAACCTCCCTCCTTAGGAGCTGAGGGGGAACCAACAACTTTTCTTGAGGTGTTGGAAAGAGAAATTGGTAGCTGAGTGGTGGGCTCTTTTTGAAACTTAATTAACATTTGAAGAACATACGTTGGAATTAGTTAGTTGGAATATATGGAAGTGCATATTTGTCATAAAGAACTTTAATTATTATTGTCATTTTATATGTCTGTGCATTGAAGGTATCCTGAATTAGCAACTGTGTGCAGAAATCCCAATACTCTGATTTTGTATCCTGGAGCTGATGCAACCAATTTGGAAGAAGTTGCTGTGAGGTCTTCTAGTCCATCTGTTATGATCATCATTGATGGAACATGGAGTCAGGCTAAAGATATATTTTACAAAAATTCTCTCTTTCGGCTTCCCAAGCAGGTGAGTTGTAATATGTAAATTAAAAATATCAAGTGTGTTTAATAGATGCTTGCCTTTTTGTTAAAAAGAAAGTCATGGAAATATTTTTTCTTGTCAACTGTAACCAGCTGACAAGATAAGGAAAACTTGAAAAATTAAAAAACCCAATCTGTTATAGTGTGAGCAAGATGACTGTAAATACTGAGGCATTTTACTTTGTCACTTGAAATTTGTTTGTTTGTGTTGAGTTAATGCATCTAACTTCATAGTGGATTGGTGTTTAACACTAGTTTGCAGTTCCTTGTTTATTTTGCTTTTTTGAAACTTCCAGGAACCACAAACTTTTGGTGTGAATTTACAAATATGTAAGTATTCTGAAGTATTTGTTTCTATCACCTAGCTCTGTTTTGTTCTCCAAAAACACATATAGGAGCAGTTTTGCTGCAGATTGAAGTGTGGCGGACTTGATCTCTTGGGTTCTTGTAGATGGCATGATGTCTGTAAGATATTTGTACCCATATATTGTTAAAACAGTGTGTCTTAGAGGGAAGATTTTCAACATGAATAAAAATATTGCGCACTGGGTGGTATAGACAAGGATTTTGTTTCTGTTTCTTAAGTATTTCCATGAGATTAGGATTATTTGTCCAGGAGTAATTTATTGACAAAGCTGCCATTTTTATTCAAGGGCATTATTGAAAGTATTTTGCAGATAATATATTAATACTGACAATTTTACTGATGGAAAATATTCTCTTCAATGTTAGATCACCTTTTGATCAGTGAAGAGATGACTGTCCCTTCAGGAAGGGAGAAGTAGTGGCAATTTGCAAACCTCAAAAACCAAAGCCTTACGACAATGATGTTACAATAATTTAAGTGGAATACTGTTAGTCAACATGCTGCTAATTCAAAGAAGTAGCTTCTCTATAGTATAAATAATTTGCTTTAGGGGCTGACATCTGTTCTATATCAAATCTGGGAATTGCTTTTAGGCTTTTACTGTAGTGTAGTAAATAGATTATATTGGTGTAAGTAAAATGGAAAAGTAGATTCTAGGTTTTAGTCCAATTATTTTGGCCTTCAGAGGAAGATGGGGAAACAGGTGGAATTTACAGCTAGGAACTTACGGGATTCATTTAAATGCATTTCAGTTTAACTGCAACTTTAAGAATGGATTTTATGGAATTTATTCCACTGCAATCCATTTCAAATTTTGCAGAACATTGGTCGTACACTGAGGCACCTAACCGTGAATACATGACTTGTCTTTAAGTGAGAAAGTGTTTCTGTTCATAATCTATTTAGTTGGGCCCTATTGAATTTGCCAGCAAAAGTAAAAAAGCACAAATTCTGTAAACTGGCTATTCTCAATTGCATAGTGTATTCCTGAGTTAGAAAAAGCAGAAGAAAACACTTTTTCCTAATCTATTCACTTGGAATAAGGGCTACAAAAAATAAGTGGAGCCAAGACTGTGCCCTTTTGGCCAGGAAAGCCAATGGCATCCTGGGGTGTGTTAGAAGGGGGTGGTTGGTAGGTCAAGAGAGGTTCTCCTCCTCTACTCTGCCCTGGTGAGACCACATCTGGAATATTGTGTCCAGTTCTTCGCCCCTCAGTTCAAGAAGGACAGGGAACTGCTGGAGAGAGTCCAGCGCAGAGCAACGAAGATGATTAAGGGAGTGGNATAGGAGAAGAAACTTCTTCACAGTGAGGGTGACAGAGCACTGGAACAGGCTGCCCAGGATGGTTGTGGAGTCTCCTTCTCTGGAGACATTCAAACCCGCCTGGACACCTTCCTGTGTAACCCCATCTAGGTGTTCCTGCTCTGGCAGGGGGATTGGACTAGGTGATCTTTTGAGGTCCCTTCCAATCCCTGACATTCTGTGATTCTGTGAAAAATATGTTATTCTTCTTGTCTGTTCCTTTTAAAACTGCAAAAACAGTTTTAGCTTTGTTTGCTGAAGCCATTAACTAATTGTTCCTGTTCTTTTGGAGCATACTTTTTTTTTTCCCATGGGAGAGATAGATTAATATCTCCGAAGACAAGATCCAATGGTTACAGTTGAACTCCAGCCCACTGTTGCACAACAGACCTTTTCTATTTATTTTTACTGTGTTTAGTGCCCCCTTCTTGAAGATAACTTGGGGGAGTAGCCTAGGTGTTCTAGGTAACCTTCCTTTTTCCTTCCTTTCTCATATGTAACTGCTGTGACATAACTTCCTCTCAGTAGCTACATGTACAAAAGGTAATCTCTGCAAAACCTGGAACAAGCAAAAGTGTATTGCATGTAACCTAAAGGTAGGTTTTTTTCAGTAATTTAAAAACTGATTTATTTACTTATGTCTGTGTAATTCAACTTTGGAGGGCTGAAGTTCATGCCAGCTGAAACTTGATCATTGTTTCAGCTTTTTTTTCAGCTTACAGATTGTCTTCGGTAGTAGGTTTTGATTTGTCCCAATTTATCAGAAAAGA
>VWYH01002325.1:17259-51790 GCA_013399365.1 Pampusana beccarii | reverse complement strand
GCATACTGTGATACTGTGAAAGAAGGCCACACTTCCTAGGATGGCCAGCCTAGATCACTGTGCTACACTACATATGACTTTATTAACATAAAACAGAGATGGATCGTGAGGTGAAGTGTAGAGGAGGAGAGACAAAGGGAGCCAGGGAGGCCAGAGATGCTGCTGTTTGAGCCAGGAGGGTTGTCACAGGAATTCAAGCCCAACAAAATCCATGGATGTCATATGCCACACTAATTAAATAATTTGTTGCTCCATTCCTCACTACTTTGTCTAATACTTACTATGCTTAGGGCACTCTGGTAAGGTAAAGAAGGTATAGACTAAGTTATTTACTTACTGTACTGATGAGGGGATATAAAAGGAGGGATACAATTCTTCTTGAACACAGGGCAAGAAAAAACAGCCAGCGGGAGAAATAAGCCATTTTCTTGCCTTTTCCTGTAACCAAACTATAGGAGAAATAAACATAAAGGGTTTTGAGATGATGAAGCCAGCCTGCAGAGAGAAAGAAGTGCTCAAAACTGAGAGCAGAGCAGCAGCAATAAACATTCTGAACACTGCTCGGGAGCTCGAGCTGGATGTACTCTAATGTGCTGTTCAAAGCACTCCAGCCCTTTAATCGTCCATAGTTGCCTTTGCATTTGAGCAGCAAGCAGACCCATGGCATTACAGGGGAGAACTGACTTAGAACTAGAACTCTAGCTACACAGGATAATTAGCCATCAATGTAACATCCTAAACAGACTTTCATTATGCATCACCGAAACAAGATTTTACTTCTAAATGACAAATAGTTCTTGTATTCTAAGGCTCATTATTTTCTTGAATGTTAACAAGGATGAAGGTGGTGAGGCACAGGACCAGGTTGCCCAGAGAAGCTGTGGATGCCCCATCCCTGCATGTGTTCAAGGTCAGGCTGGATGGGGCTGTGAGCAACCTGGTCTAGTGGAAGGTGTTCACTAGACACAGTTGCAGTTGCAACTAGGTCTTCAAGGTTCCTTCCAACCCAAACCATTCTATGCTTCTAAGCTTTAATTAATATCAAGATGTGAAAGAGGTCGCAGTGAGATCATGTGTGCAATTACTGGGAGCCAAGTTTTACATACACACATCTCTCTTAGCAGTAAGTGGCTAGTGCAGATGAAGCAAGCTATACCAAGTTATGTAAGGTTTAATAAGTTAAAATAATTAACTGGAAGCAGAAATATGTATACAAGGATTTGCAAACTTCACATCTGATTACATGCCTTCTACCAGTTTTTATTTTTATAAATCAGAGAAATACTCAGTTTCTCTACAATTCTGAACATTTTTGGCCCCAAAACATCCAACTTATAAGTGATTTAGAATACATAAGACTTACTGTTTTTCAAACTTTAGGGAAGTACTTTCTCCCTAAAGCAACACCAAGATGAACTGATTAGCGTACAAGAACCCTAAATGATAATCACTTCACATTCTAGCTGAGCAGAAAAACTAGCAAAAGATACCCGAACAACTGAGATCCTAAAGAACAAGCAGCTTATCGTTGCTGTTAAGGTCATGACATTCTTTGCTCCAGACTTCAGAAAAACATTTTCCTTGACCTACGACAAACAGTGAAGTTAGCATGCTCTGCAAAGCCTTGACAATCATAACTGAGCTAATTAACAGGACATCCGCAGACATCATTAAAAAAAACCCTGAAGATAGAAAACAATACTATAATCCAACGTAACTATCATCATAATTTATTAACTGAAGAGTAGTACAAGTGGAGCTTTTACCAACAAAATTCTGGGGTGTTTATCTGCAACACAGAATGTTTTTCTTAAAAATTCTTCACCTAATGGGATCTTTTTAACATCTGATGAGCAACACTTGGGTAATGTGATATACTTAGTATGATGCATCCCAAGCAATCTATTCCCAGCTAAGTTTCCTCAGGGTCATATTGAAGAATGCAAAACCTACAGAATAGCACAGGATCTTGTTAGATCTGATGGTTTGTATTGTTGTTTGGTTTAGTTTTCATTCTTTGGGGGTTGGTTTTTTGCCTCTTATTTAGTTGGGAGTGGGTGAGAGGGAGACAATGACACCAAGACCTTTTAGGACATAAAAAGTCTATTGTTGTTCATTTTGTGTAGTCACAGTCACCATTCAAACACAAACCTCATTTTATTTCATTTGTTGTAGCACTGTAAATAGAGTGTTTAAGGACACAGTCAAGGTGAAGTCTCAGTTTGCTCATGCTTTTTTTTTTTTGTCTGCTATAACAGAACTAAATCAACTTCAATTACATTAAATGCTTTAGTTAATCAGTGTAACTAATTAATCATTTGCCATTTACACCTAAAAATTAACACACTGGAAAATTCCACCCCCTCCCCTTTTTTGTTATCTGGTATAATAAGGGATATTACCCTTCTTCCATCTCCTGCCCCTCACTGCACAACAAGCCTGGTCTTACTCTCATTCTTTACTCCATCCCAGCTCTGATGCTGTTATGATTTGCTGTATCCACTCCTCAGGATGCCTGTATATCACACATTCCACAACACAAAAGTTTTAACTAATTCTAAAACTCATAGGAACTAATCTTTCAAGCTGGCATAAAAGAAAACATATACAGTCTGAGCACAAATATTGAATTCCTCAGTGACCAAGATTTAAATCAAGAGACAAGGAAGAGTTCTCCCACATTATGTCTTGGAGCTTTTTAATTGATGTATCTTCAGTGTTTCAGTATGACACATGCATTGTACTTCTAGATTTTACCAGCTGCGAATGACTTTATTAAAACACACAAATACTATTTGCAATTCTATGTTATATTTACTCAGGCAATGACATTTCCCATGAAGAAGTACCACTGTCCCTCCCAGTATTGCATTCTAACACTTGGATACGTCACCTGTGTACACGGCCCTGGTTCACTGCAGTCTGGTCCTCAGACTCTTAACAACCTGACTATGAGTATTCTCACTGTCAAAGGTCAGCCTATCTTTTATCACAGTGGTCTTCAGAGCTGCCAAACAGCTCGCCACTCCTGAATGCAACGTGGACCTTTCATAACAGATGCGTCCAGCCATTTTATACTCATCTCAGGACAGTCCCTGAATATTAGTCCTCCAGCTAAGTAGCGGCATCTTTGGAGCACGGCAGATAAGCTAAGCTCTTTAGGAATTCTTGTCATCTTTATGATCTCAAAGTCATATTTTCTTAGCTTTCTGCAAATAGTTTATATTCTTATCCACTGGTTTTCCTAGTCAATAATTTAATGCAATGTATGCAATGTAAATAAGTCTTCATGGAACGTGTCAACCAGTCACAGATTGAACCCATTAGCCAAAATAGTGTCAATGAAGAGCAGAAAACATTTCATAACAACCTCAGGGTACAAACAATGCCCCTACCTCTATTTCAAACCCTCCCCCTCACAGTTTTCAATTGCAAGATTTTATTTTTATTCTAGCATTTCATACAAGTTTAAAAGTTCACCCAACTTTAAGAAAGCATTTCCATTAAATTTTTCCCAAAAGAATAATTTTCTACTGAAGTTTATATTCATCTAAATATTTCATCATCCTCCAGTAGCTGGCAAATCAGCACATACTTCAAAACATGAGCTAAAGAGACAACTGCAAGTATGTTATTAAATATTCATCTATTTTGTGCAACTGAAACTGAATTATAAAACTGGCTTTCTGACCCAGACTAAATGGGTGCTTGTTTACCTTAAAAATTCCTGACCGTAAAGGGAGGAACTGCTTCATAACCAGCTCAGTACACAACACAAACAAAGACGTTCTATACTATCATTAGCTCTCTCAATTAAGAACATCCCAGCAGTCAGTCTTGGAACCAGCTTACTCTATGAACTATCCTGCTAAGGGTCTTCCCTCTCTTGCCATCCCTGCAAGCAGATGGCAGTGGGCACCATCAAGACAGCCAGGTTGGTTGGTGTCGAGGCAATGCCGGCTGCTCTTGAGCTCCATCTCACTGCAGGCACGTCATCCTCCTAAAGGCCATTCAAAGAAAAGACAACCAACAGCAGCACTCTCTTCACAGACATTAAAGAATGAAGGGCTGGCTATCATATAAAAATCACTAGCTGCAATGTTCTCTTACCAAAAGAGACTTTGACAGCTAATGAATATTCTGCATGATGTTCAGCTCTGGAACAAAGTGGAGTAATGTGCATGAAGAGCCCCCCTGGAAATGTACATATGGTTTCCTAAAGAAAAAAGGAAAAAAGTACACAAAACTACTAATTTGTGGTGTTTGAAGTGTTAAAATTAAGGAACAGAATTCTAAATTCAATTTGCAACTGGTATCTAATTAATTTGCTAGAAAACACCCAGATCTTCCTGTGGATAATATTCTAGTGAAAGTACAGTTTCATTTAATTATTCAAAATGCATCTAGCTCAAGATTAGAGCAATACGAAACATTACACAAAAAAAAAGATATTTTAAATGAATTCTAAAGAGGGGAGAAAAAAAAATTAAAAAAAAAAAAANAAAAAAAAAAAAAAAAACAAAAACATAAAACAACCACAACACTGATTAAACAAGAGTTACTACAGCTATTTAAAATAATCATCAACAAAAAAAGTTTTATTTTTTTGAATTACTATCTCAGGAGATCCTATTTAAAAAAAAAAAAAAAATCACTTTTTCACTGAGAATTCTGAGGGGTGGAGGGGGAAGGTTGTTAAATTCTTAAAAGAAAGCTACTTTTCAAGTTAAACCACAGACAACTGGCAACTTGCTGGGCAACTTCACCTTTGCATCTTTTAATTAAACATATCAAATCATCTAATATTGATTTTTATGAAATATGTTTTGGAAATAATCAGTGCGTTATCTGAAGTTGCCATCATTTTACTGCAAAGTATTATTGTTGACAACCAATAATTCACAACTCACATACCAAATAACACAAGCACACAAGAGGTCCAAACAAGGAGCAGACTTGATGGACAGATGAAAGCACAGAGGCTGCAAGAAGGGGATGGTATTCCTAAAGTACGTGTGACCCTTGGCCAAACCCACCAAGAGCAGCTCTCTTTAAAAGCTCATTCATTAACCATCTGGGGCTAATGATTCAGATGTCTTCCAGGAAGGCAGCAGAGTATTATAAGTCCAGTCACTGCTGGCTGGCAGTTAAAGGAAAGGATGGGAGGTGCCTGTTCTCCTTTCCACAACTTGGATCTCCTGCGGGACCAAAATTCAAAGGTTTTGGAGTTCAGCCTGCTTTGTATTAGATAGCACAGACCAAGTAAGAACCTTTAATTCTAAAATTATGAAAGTTAATTCTAAAATTATGAAAGGCTAGTTTTAACAGCAGACAGTTGAACAAGGAATATTTCACCATAATTTTACCCTAACCTGGGCTTTACTGAAGACAACCTTCTCTCCATATGTCATCACTTGCTTTTGCAAAAGAGTACTGATAGACTTTTTCAAAATCTTATCAAATGAACCCTACTAGTCTCAATATTTTAATCAAACTGCCAAAATAGGGAGAAGCCACAAAAGTTCTTAAATATATATATATTAAAAAACAGTATTTTTTTAGATGTAACAGAGGTGAAGGAATGCAACCATACAGAGATGAGGCTGGCACGATCCAACAAGAAAGAACAGAGGTTATCAAGTTGTGAACATACATCAGCAATGATGTTCAAGTCACTTGGAAGTTTTAAATCCTCCACACAGTGTGGAGTTCGTACACACTCAGAGGCAGGTGGCTGCTCCTGAGGCTGTGCACATGCACTGAAGCACATCCCAGCACTCCACCCAAAGCATAGGGGCAAGAAAATGCAGGGTAATTTTGATATATTTGTTTGGCACTTCAGTACACTGACAGGAGTCAGTAGAAGCTGAGCCCTTGACTCTCCATTGGATTAGTCCTCCAGCACTGAAGCTTTGACCCCTACTGCTGACTATAGAGCCAAACTTTCATTCTGCCCACAAAAAGAAAAAAATATCAGACTACTTTAGACTTCAGGGATCTCAAGAGGTCTCTAATCCAATCTTCTATTCAAATGATATTTCAATACTGAATTTAGGACCAAGTTGCTCAGAGTTTTGTCCAGTCAGGTCTTGAAAACCTCCAAGGACATGGTAGAGGTTTTGCACTTTGCAATTCAAGTCTGTCAATGTATATAGATGCTTACCAATTAAGGATACAAGAAAAAGGAAATACTGTAAGCAGAACTGAAATGGAACTCAATAAATGTAACTGCCTATGCAATTAGAAATGCAAGAGAAAATCTAATGAGTAAGTGGTTTTCAAAAATCCTGTACAGTTTTTAACAATATAAAGTGTTATATATTCACATTGTGTGTGTATATATACATACATGGAGGCTTTATATATATATATATATACAAGACCACAGAAAAGACTTCAAAATTACATGGGTTAGCACAGAGCCAAAACCACTTGGTGCCAACAGTCATAGTGTCTCTTGCACTGCCTCCTGGAAGCCTTGCCCAAACACTTTTGAAATGGCTGGTTGTACAAGAACTAAATTCAGCATGCAGCTGTAGTCCGAGCAAGAGCAAGACTGCATTTGTGAAGGCCTGATAAGAGGATGCTGCAGCAATCATGATGCCAGATGATGAGAGCTGGGATGAGAGGTTTAACTATGTGGATAGAATACAAATCTCACAGATTTTCTGCAGGAAGATTCAGGGTGATTGCCTGTGCAAAATAACAGCAGCAGTTTGTTTCTTTGTGGAGACACGCTGTTTTTCGAACCTGTATTGAGACAACACGAAGCAACGTTGAATGAGGGAGCACACCTTATCAATGTTTCTGGCAGTCTTTCTGTCCAGTGGGCTGCCACATATACAGTCAGTTCCTTATTATTGATTCTACCCATCAGGCATAAAATGACCCCTTCCCACCTCTGTAAAAAAGCAGCAGAATACTGCTTGGCCTGGCATTGCTGTCCCAGCAAATAGAAGCAGAGAAGGACCTGCCACTGGGAGGAGCTGCAGTCATACTCCATTTCAAATCCTTGCCCTCCACCCCGGAGACTGCAAACCTGACAAGACATCATCATTCGGCCACACCAGGTTCTGCCAACCAGCCCGAAGCTGTCTGCTTCAGCACACAGAACACTCACTGAACAAGCACGGAGAATTAATTCTATGTTTTATAAAACGGAAGTCATACTTTTGGACATTAAAATAGTCTATCAGTTGTGTTCCTCCCCTAGGTCAGTCCAAAGTTTCATACGAAGCTATACTGTCTGTAGCAAGTGAAGTAAGTAACCCCAGTACAGAAAAGGTACCAGCCTCCCTGAATCCACAGTGTGAAAAATCAAGCAGGTTCTCTATAACACTGCTTTGGACAGAAGTTGAGTACTGCAAATACAACGACAAAAAAATCCTATTGATATTTATTCCTATGACCACGGCTTCACAAATCAGACAAAAGAAACACTTCAGTCTTTACCATGTTACCTATGAATAGAGGAATCAACAACCACAACCAAAAGCCTGGAATGGCAACTTGCAACAAAAGACTTAAGAAACTAGAGTTGTGCAGTTCAAAGCAGTGCTTTTCCACTTTTTTGTCACCAAGCCTAGCACAGCATAGCAAAACTATCTGGGATCAGCGTGACTCCTTCCAGGCCACAGCCACTCTTCCCTCCTCAGCATCCCTTCCCTCCCAACCCCAGCAGCATCGCTAAGGCCAGGCCTCTGCCTTGCACAGCTCTCCTGTGGTCACGGTCCCTCCTCGGCAAGATTTCAAGTTATAAAGCAGGAACTCAGGAGCACTGGCAATGCACCACAGCATCACATGGCCCAGCAGAGCCAGCAGCTGCCACTGGTAATTATTTTAGATGCAACTGTCTCACGGCTGGATGTCCGCACCCATCACCACTGACAATGCTAAAGTGCCACATGGGTTTGTTAACCTCTGGCTTAGACAAGAGTGAGGAAAAGAAAATAACACTCTTTTAAAGCAAAAAGCATGTTTATGCAGGAAAGTAAATACCATTTATCCTATCTACAGCAAATATAGAGGAAAAAATTGAACTGAGTTGCACAAAAGGTGATACCAATAAGAATGGGGCAAAGCAGTAGGGCAAGTCACAAAGTGACAGAAGAAACTGGTTAGGGAAAACATGGGCTGTCTTTCACTGAAGACTTAAAACAGATCAAAATATTCCTGACAGACACTGGTATAAATAGATTTCTGTCCTGGGGAAAAGGGTCTCAACGATCTCCCAAAGTACGTTCTGGCCCTAGTTTTTCTTAATGAGCACACGAGACAAGATAACAGGTTAATAACACATCTAATGATATTTTACACAGGACTGTCACATCACAATCAGCATTTTGGCAAATACATGGGAGGCCTTAAGCAGTGCAGCTGGTAGTGCTCTCTAGTGGAGATAAAGTAGGAAGCACTTCAGAGTTTAAAGCCGTGGTGCCTTCCTGAAACAAAACAAACTCACTTTGCTGTATTTCAAATATCTAATTTAAATAATCACAATGCACTGTAAACTTCAATACTGCTATTCCAAGCTGAAGATGCAAAAGCAGAGTGAACACCTTCAGAAGACAGGTTTTCTAAATA
Organism: Pampusana beccarii; assembly: GCA_013399365.1. NCBI lineage: Eukaryota > Metazoa > Chordata > Aves > Columbiformes > Columbidae > Pampusana > Pampusana beccarii. The sequence continues at coordinate 43,207 of VWYH01002325.1, read as the reverse complement.
TCCACAAAAGAAGGGGTTTTGTTTCCTTCATCAGCTCAGTACATTGCTTCTTATTGACTTACTTCACTATGGGCATACGATAGAACAAGGAAGAGGCTGAAGAAGACCATTATGCAATATTTAAAACGTGCTTTACTATCCATATCCAAAAGCAATACTACGGGTAACTACTGCAGAGCTTTAAGGTAGATGGATGAAAAACTAAGAACATGGTTGAAGTGGAGGCCCTCTAGTGTACTCCTCTGTTGCTAACATCACAGTTGATGTTGCTACAGACAGATCATATCATACAAACACAGCACAGAACTTAAGTCTAAATAGAGCAACAGTAAGTTGCAACCACAGACAGGTCTTTTCAGGTCTTTTTATTGCAAAATTTTATAGCAGAAGTCAAAGAAGCTAAAAAGCTTGCTAAGAACTCTGTCAAATATAGGCATTTTTGAATGCAATACTGGTGACAAAACAGAGTATCCTTATCACACTGCCATGGGTGTAAGATTTCAGCTGCACACTTTCAATATCATCTTACCCCCATTCATACACACTGGAAAATCTAAATGGTATGCTGAAACTCTTTTCTCAACGTGCAGTTATACATCTAAGGTAATGGTAATAGAATGAACTGTCTCAAGTTATCTGTCAAGATGACCTAGGATTCAGCTGGAGATTCAGAGCCAGATCTTTAATTTATTGGCATTGCCTCTTCCTTTTTATTTTGAAGGAGGAAATGGGACTCATAAATAACTCCCGTGGGATGACTGAAATTCTGGATCAAAGTGGATGCTAGTTCCCATTTTCTTCTATGTTATCAGCTCTGGTAATGTTGAGATTATCTTTTCTGATTTAATATAATTGGGATTTAGAATTTCTGCTGCTATATATCTTCAGTTATATCTGTGCAGCCTTAAAACCCTCAAATAAAATTGAATGGCATTTGCAATGCAATCTGTACTTATTCTTCATGGTTATATTGGTTTAGTTCTACTAAAGAGAACCAAACAAAAGTCTGCAAATGCTGGACAAGGAGGAAATTATTTCAGCAATTTAACAGTATCATGAAGAAAACAAAAGCATGCTACAGCACCGTAGCTATAGCTACAGTGAGAGTAATTTCAAGTTAAGTTTACAAAGTCACCAAAGTTTAAGCTATGATCACTGTGGAAGATTAACAGTTATTTGTGCATTTTGATCACCCACTGTCCAAACAGACAAGCATCAAGGGGTGAGGCATAGCATTAAGCCTGTGCTGTTTGAAAGATAGAGACAATTTAACAGATCTATGAATGCCAGGGCATGCTTACAGATGTTGATGTGATTAGGATGACTTTGGTGGAAATATTAAGCAACAAAACAACCTACATGTTAATTGGTGTATTTTCTCAGTTTTCTATAAGAAAATCTCCCTGGGGTCCCTGCTTAACTGAGACAGAAGGAAGAGTAATTGTATGCAACCTCACACAAAGAAATACAAAACATTAATAGGCCATTAACAGAGCATTTAACGTTGATCTTTTGGTCCCATCAAGGGCCCACCCTCCTAGGATATGAGTGAAACTACCACCAATATATCCTGGCTGTAGCGTTTGTTGTTTGGGGTTTTTTTGTTTTAATTTTTTATAAGCATTGGAATAACCAACTTCTCAGGATGCAATAGTTCCCATGAGTAATCCATGATAACCTCAAACAGCTCCAACCCAGTGAATCCAGCCACTCGCACAACAATTTTGTTTTGCAATTAGAAGGAGAGTAAACAGAAATGGCAAGGCATTTTTTCAATGATGCTTTCAGAGACCAAGGCTCACCTCTCCTGGTAGGGGTAATGAATGTAATGTAACATTATCTTCTTTCAGACTAAAGAAGAACTACTGCATAGGCAAAAACTTATTACTGACCTCGTACACCAGTCTTTAATAGCTTACATGCCATTAAATGAGGTACATAAAGTTAGACAAGCTTATTCTCTGTTACTGTTCTAAGGCAGTATTCTCCATACCTACTTGCAGGCCATGATTTACAAAGAAAAAACCTCACAGAGCAACACAGATGCAGATACCTGTGAAAAAGCAGCTACATTTACAGTAATGGGAATTTGTGGTGTCAAAAGAGAGAGGATGACGAGTTTTCTAATTAAACAGCTGAAGAGCCTGGCAATCAGTCTGATATTAAGGAGAGTTTGCAATTTTATTTTCTGTTTGGTTTAGTTTGCATAAGATTAAAGAACAGTGTGTCACAGCAACTCTTAACAGTCCTTGGGGTCTTTCAAATTCTTTGAACAGTCAATCTAATTTTAACACCAGGTATGGAAAACTAGCAATTCTATTTACTTACCTTGTACTAACAGACAGAATAAATTTCACTTTCTAGCAAGTAGAACACCACCGAAGTGCATAAACATCAAGAAATTTCCCAGCATGGTCTTGGCTAAGGCTCTGTACCAAAGGCATCTAATATTTTTCTATGATAATATGGATGTGTAGCTAATTGCGAGAGACACAAAGAGAGTCAGTATTCTGATCTACAGCACCAGACCTGTCATTCTACTGTATACCCTGGTCCGTTCATCTGTATATATATGATTTCTCACACATGTAAGATCAGTTGATCCAGGCCTTCTTTATTTTAAGAGTGAATTACCACAAGGTACTGGATAAGCAGACAATTCTTGAGACAACTCTGAAACTACTCTCAATGAGAACAAACCTCAGGTTTTCAGTAACTTGCATAGAGCCATCTAGGTTTTTGTGCAATACTCTAGTAAATTGAGATATTCAAATTAACAGCTAAATCTGTGTCTGCATCCAGATTCATATGCAGTATTGTTAGATTATCCTGCAAGATCTTTCAGTTCTGTGGCTATCTAAACATGTTAATGATATTAGTATCAAAACAAGAAGATAAGTATTGCATTCATTGCCTGTATGCTCCTATTTTAACTGGATAAAACTCAGATCTTTACAATCCATGCCCACAATTTCCAATAGTTTGATGTATCATATTATAATACTAAATTCCAATCTCAATACTATCAGAGTTCGCAAATCCAATAAGTCTAAACTAAGACAAGACAAAAGACTCTCAAGAAGACACCAGGTACCTTTCAAAATAAGTTTATCAGTAACCTTATCTATTTCCCACAACTGAGACATTATTATTATTTCCAGCTTGGCTATCAACTCAAGTTTGGCCCATGACATAATATTCTGTCTAATAAGAAAGAATAATGAAAGCATTTATTAGAGAAGGAAGGGCTGTTTGCTTTATACTTCTCATTTGTTTGCTAACAAAACATTCTGTCTAACTTTATAACAGAAGCACTCGGAATGAACAAACAGAAAATAATTAAAACTTAAATGGGATACAGTACTCTCTCCCAGTAACCACCACTTCAATAGGGAAGCACAAAAAGGGTAAAAGTGAAATTTACTTTAAATTGACCAATCTTGGTTTTAAAGAAAAAAAAAAAGAGAGACTGCCTCTGCTAAAATAATTCTACTTTAGCAATCTAATCTGAGGAGTATTCCGTTCCAAAAATCTGGCTGTCCTTTATACAAATTCCCAAACTCAAAGGGAAAAAGTCAATACTTTCTAATGGCATACCATATGCTAGACCCTCCTGCTGGTTCCTGTTTAAATTAGCATGACAGTTTTCAAAGACTTGCAAAACCTGCACTTGGAAGAAACAATATATAACCCAGCTGATGAGCACCAGAAGCAGATTCAGGTGCTCCAGACACCAATGTCCACCAAGGTGTGGGTTTCTGCAGCTCTGCTTCTGCTCCTATTCAGGGACTGTAGTTCTGCTCACACAACGCAGAAGGATCCCATTCCTTCATGCAGTGGTAACAGGAGCATCTGCAACACCTACTATTTTTAGAAGCAACCAGTCCACTGCCAGCTGAGCGAGGAATGAGGAGCTGCAGGCCGGAACACGGATCTGCCTGCTGGCTGCTGCTCTGTCTGACCCAGAGGGATGTGCCAAGCTCCCCCTGCCCTGCACTGCTACCTGGAACATGGACTCAAACTGAGACAAGCTTGCTAGAACTATTTTTTACCTCTCCTCACCTTGCTTCAAGATGTCCTGGACGCTCACAGCAGTTTCTGCCGGTGCTGTCTGCAGTACCGGGCAGGCAGTGCTGTATGGATTACACTCGGGTGATGTCTGCAGGCTTCTCTTTGCAGCCCACAGCCTCGAGCATTTCATAGACAGCTCAGGCTTTGATTGTATCACATGATGGCAGGTGCCAAACCCAAACTTTAGGCCTATAATTCATATGCCTTCACTTAATCCTGTTCAAAACTTCTTTCCAGTTAATTTAACCCACAGGAATACACATGTGTACCTCAGCACCAAATAATTTCTGGTTTTCATAGCTAACCTTAAGAATACAGTACCATTATTCGTATCTAAACTGTACACTGGAAAGGGCAATAAAACACGAGTTCATTAAATGACAATTCTAGCATGAGAAATTGTCAAGCATTAAAAATCAGCATGCCGTCTTGGCTATTTTGTGAAATTGATTTCAGACATTGGAAACAAGCAACATTTTCAAATAAAGTATGAATACTCTATCTTACAGACAGTTATTTACAAGATCCAGATAGGGCATTTAACAGCCCTTAGAAGTCAACCCATATTCCAAAGTAGAAAGCTAAGTACTAACATCTTTTCTACAAAGCCTGAGCGTTTTGATAAAGTTTCTCCAGAGTTCTTTACAAACTGCATTAAAAATTATAGGTAAAGCCTTCACATCAGAGGAGGGAGAAAGGAATGAAAATTATCGTACCTGACATTTAGAGTCAAAGACTCCACAGGGCTCACTTTCTAGAGACTGAGTCACATAATTGTACCTTTCAAACTCTAGTAAAAACAACTAATGTTTTCAAAGATCTTGCATTTGGTTTCTATGAAGCACCAAACTCAAAGAAAGATAGAACAAAGTCTTAGCTTCCTTTGAGGGAAAAGGAAAAAAAAAACGTGCAATTCTATCAATAAGGTATCAACATGAAAACTTGTCTGTCAGCACACCCTTGGAAGAACCAGACTGTCATTGAACTTTCCGTAAATACTCATCAGTGTCAATAAATATCGATGCATTCCTTCTTTCAATTTTGTCTTTAAAGCTTTAAAAATGCACGTAGAGAATCTGCTGCCCCTCCTTCAGCCACAAGTACACGCCATCCATATGTATTCTTTGCAATCAGGAATGGCATTAATTCAAACATTTTACTACATCGTTACATGTGAGCTTCAACATGACAGGTACCTATACAATGCTTAATTTCAGAACAGTCTTGATGTCATATGTTTGAGCATATATGCTACTAGAGTTGTGCTAGGTATATCACAGCAGTTGTACAACGAACTGACACAGTTCTTAGCGAAGCCGGAGGGTCAGCATTCAATACCATATGATATTTAATGCAAGCCAATTGTACGGATTTAAGTAGCGGCCCAGTTACCTCTGCATTTGTGACAGCTGAGATAACAGGAAGAACAACTTGGGCCTTGGGAGTTGCTTGTTTGGTTTGTTGGTGTGGTATTTTTCCTTGAGAAGTAGGAGAAAGGATATGATCATACCTTAAAATTTTACTGTGAAACTCTAGTGTGTATGTCTCACACACTGAGAAAGGCAAAAGCGGACCCATTCAAGACCTTTATTTTATTTTTAGCTCAACTATTGCCCACAGCACAGAATAGACACATTCTTTTTCTTCTCTCTCCCTTCAACCCTTCAAATAAATCCCCTTTATTGGATTATGGATTAATGCAGCAGCTATAGCAGTAAGCTGTTTCCATGAGAGTGAAAAAACATAAGATGTGGACCATTAAGCGGAGTAACTTCTCATTTGGAGTTTGTGCGTCTGTCTTGGATATTACATGCATTACAGGAAAACAATATTTATGTTTCATTAAATGTGTTTTGAACAATACCAACGGGACAGAAATTTAGCACCTGCTAAAACAGTTCCAGAAACACTGAATTAATATAAACGCCTGTTTTCATTAAAACTTCAAATGAGTTGCTAGTAATTTTACTGGACATGAGAAGTCGCCGCTCCCATTAAAAAATTAATAGTTATACATACATTAAAGACCACATTAACTTAAGAATATTACAGAAGTTACAGACTGCCATTCAAATGCAGAATGGTGAACTACAGTGCTGCCTCTTTTCCACAAAGAAAAAAACCTGTATTATTATACTATCATAACAGACTGTGATCCCCTGAAACAAATACAAGTGCTCTGAATAGCGTCTACCCAAAGACCTCGAAATATTCTACAGATGTAGCTAAGTACTTTCATTTTATAGATGATGAGACACATAAAGGAATATTACGGTCTTAAATAAGAGCATCTCAGAGAAAGTCAGTGGCAGAAGCTAGGAATAGAAACCCCAGTTCTTCCAACTATCATGCCACTGCTCTGTCTACATCTCCACCCCCGAAGGACTGATGAAAAAGGCAGTTACGTGAGTTAAAAATAACTTCTGATTAGCAAGGCAGTGATGATGACAGAAGCCCTATGGAAACCGAATGAGCCAGAGTCTCACTGAAGGCAGCACTAGACTCTAAACAGGGGAAACTGAACACGGTAAGGCCAGGTTAACAGTCTTAACAAATTAAGTGTAACTGAGTTATCGAAGACAATTTTGGTCTGAAGAACAGTGTTAGAAGCACTGATACTACAAAGCGAAAAATCTCTTGTATTAGTCAAACTGATATAGCTGAACAGGTACAGAAAACCTTCAGATTTCAAAAAGACAGAGAACAACCTTCAGAACATCTTCCAGCTGAGAATATGAGCTCTGATTTCATCTGGGCTATGTTAAACAACATGAGGTGGCTGAAAACCTGTGGAATGGAGAGAGATTTTCCAAAGAAGATGGGAAAAGCTCAAATGGCTTTGTCATTGAAGGAGGACAAAACAGACAGTTGCTATTTACCTGTGATATACCAAAGATTTAAAGTGGGAAAGTTTATGCATTCCACAAAACCCCTCTCTTGAGGCCATGATAGGCTGCAAAATCCCACACTTAAAGACCCAGGTTTGTGTCCTGAAGGTTCCTTTAGGCCCACCTTGGTTAAACTCTGCTACCCAGTTTCTCTTGACAGCTTGCTTGCCTGAAATAATAGAATGGTTAGGTCTTTTCTCATTTGTAGATGGAAGTTCATTTGGGTGCTCAGCAGTTGTTTGCTTTACCTCCCTTTACTCCAATAAGAACATTTGGTGAACTGTACTGAGTACATTACATTACATTGTGGTGTGTGAATATGTCAGACCCACAGATTTTGTTGATTTTAGCGGGGAGGAGAGCAAATATTTACCATAGGATGGTGAAGATTCATTGGCAAGCTTTGCATTTTGTTGCTTTGCAGGGCCTAGTGTTATTTGATGCAAATTCAGCTCCAAAAAGTTTGGCTCTGACTGTGAACTTGATGGTAAGGGATTATTAGAAAGCTAAGGAACGGGGTCACAGAGAAATTTCTTCCACATACATTTTCCACTATAGCTGGTAATGTTTAATCATTTTCTGTATAGATTCCAAGGCACAATGCTAAGCTACTAAGGGGATTTTCTTGTTGTATTGCGGGAAGTTCTTGTATGATATTCAAAGATTTTACTATTTCTGTAGAGGAATAGTGTTCTGAGGTATACATTTTGAAAGATGAATATCAGATGCATTCTCCTTATTGCAGATGCAGTGATATCTAAGGGCTCAGCAGCACACGTTTTATTCTATGTTGAAGATGGTTGCTGGTTTTAAAACTAACTGATGTTAATTGTGTCTTCTTTCTTCCAAACATGCAGTTTGTGGGCTGCCATTTGTTATTGAGATGGATGTTTAGGAAGTTGATTTTGAGGAAGAAATATATAATAAAAAAGCTATCTGCAGCAGAGCTCTGGACAGCTAGAAATCTGCAGTTTCTTTCTTTACTTGATCTATCATTTCAATGAAAACTGCACCAGAATTACCAGTTTTCTTTGACATGTACAGCTGGCATCAGCTGCCACCACATACTCAAGTTACAGATGGTGCGTAGTCATTATAATATCAACACAACCTCAAAACCAGTTCCCCAACAGCAGGCTGGTAAAACACAAATTTCCACATAGCAGCATGAAGGGTTAAAAAGTATTATTCAAAGACACACAACCTCTTCCATTTCATTACTCATGAAGATACTTTGGACATTAGGAATTTACAAATGTGAGTTGTGTTTAGACGACTGCTGCCTCTCAACTAAATTTATACATTGACTACTTTTACGGTATTTCTGTAGTAACCATTATAATGTCACACACCTCAGATACCTTAATTGATTCTAAACAATTCTGAGGGCATAAATTACGTTTAATTTTGTACATCAGGGAGCTGAGGTCCAGACTCAGTGGCAAGCACAGAGCTGCTGATGAACATCTGTGAATACCTGGCAGAAGGGGGTGCTAACAGAGCCTCTGGAAGAGGTGGCTCCTTCAAAAAATCAGGGCTGCCTCTAGTCATATTTTAGGCTCACAAAAGAAAACCACATATTTCAAGACATAAAACTACTGAAACAGCATTAAAATGCAAAACAAGGGTGGGAGGGCAGAACTGGACAAGCAAAAAAACCTGCAGCCAGAAGGAAATAGGGAGATAGCACCAAGAAAAGAATGCTCTAGAGAGCAAAACAAACCTCCTAGCACATGCTGGAAGACCACAGACAGAAAGATGAAAAGCAGGGAAGGCAGTAACAAGAAAAGGTAGGAAAGAGGGCACTGCATACAGCAGCAGCAAAGAACTCCAACCCACCTCCTCACAGGAAGGAAGGGGAAATGAAAAAAAAATGTGCTTCCCTGCTCTACGTTTCCTCCATGCAAAACCATGTAAATTTTACATTAATGACATTTTGATGCTATAAGATTCAGAAGAAAACTAAAGCAAGTCCAAAGGTAGTTCCTCTAAATAGCCCTGCTAAGCTACAGCTGCTACCAGAGAACGATGGTGAGTCAGCTCCTCTCTGAACAGATCAGCAATACAGTCTGAACACACTCTCCGTGCGCTGCTTCTCCTCAATGTGTGCATATACAAGATCACCAAATCTCATTCCTAACTGCAGAAACAAGTTTATAGGGAACAACCGTCTCAGAAATGAAATCTAGGTAAATATATCCGAGGACAGCTTCACTGCTTGTCACAGTTTTCACCAAGAAAATGTCTCAGGGAAAACTTGCTTTCCTGAGAAATTAGGAATGCATTAGGGCACAAAACTGTTCCATGAGAAAAACAGTAATTTGAACATTTTATTGTAATACAAATAGAGACACCACTATGAACTAGGCCCAACATATCATCACCACCAGGCATACAACACAATCCCTACAACAAAACTCAAAGTATAACTGAAGTGTAAAATATATCCCAGCAGCTGCTCCCACCAAATTAAAAGTGCTCCAGTGCAAATCGGCAAACCAGAAACCAGGCAGCTACAGAGCATCTGACCTCCACTGTACTCCCCCCACCCTAGGAGAAAAAAAAAAAAGTATTTGCACAGAACAGTAAATTGTTTTCATACAGTGCTTTCATTTAAAAAGTTCCTAATCTCTTTAATCATGATTATGCCTTCACATGTTATATAATGTAAATACATTTGGCAAATCTATCTGAATCCCTAGCTTCAACTGCAACACTATTATTCCAGTTACAGGAAGATGCTCAACTTTTACAAGTAAAATGATAAGTTTTTAAAGCAATCTGGTAACTCCAGGAATGAGCTGTGGGACTTCAATGTCATCCCATCTGATTTAGCATCCTTTCATTATACAGACATCAACTTTGATAACCAATCATTATTGCTAACAGAAGTCTAAAGCATCTAACAAATTTCCTCTTTATCTTAACCATACAGCCAGAATAAAGTACTATTTGCTCATTTTAACAAATTCTTAGGAAGTAATTCAAGAAATAAAATATGGTCACAATTCAATCAAAGCCTACAGTTAAGTCATGTGTGTTAATCACTTAATAAAAGAAACCATACCACCAATAATAAAAATTTTGCTTAAGACTAACACACTTTCCACTCAGAACCAAATGAGTACCTACTTGATATGCTTCCTTACAGCTACAATACAAATACCTTCTTTCTTTACACAGAGGTTCCATGAAAAACAGCCTTCAGAATGTCAGTCTCGCCTCTTCTTGTTTCGGGTGGTTCACTATACTGAGCCACCTAGCAAGAAAAGCAACAGGAGAGGTACACCGTCTCTTGATTTTCGTGTTGCTGAACTCAAGTCAGAGAACTGCATTGCTCTTTTCCCCGCACACTTTCCTTCTTCACAAAAAACTTTTTATTGTGCTTTAACAGAAGGTCAATGGCTATCACTTCTCTACTCTAGCACAATAGTGAATTGAAACAAGAACCCATAGCTGTTTGGACCGACAAAGCAACCAGTATGTCTAAGCCAATAAAGCGATTTGTTCATTAAAGCTACCAATAAAGCAACCTTTTGTTAGTCTATGAAACATCAGAAACCTCATAGAATGCATTTAACTATGCTTTCTTAAAAATCACCAACTCAAAAGTTCTCAAATCTGTTAACTTCTCCACTTCCTTAAACTGATAATAAAAAACCTTAGCACTGACTTTTTAAGAGACAGTAAGTGCAATGCAAACTTTCCTGCCTATTCATCAAGAGAAAAGTTTAGAGTTCTTGGTGAAGGTATCCCCCCTGCCAAAAGCTCACATTTATCATATTCTTGACTTATGCAAAGCTTCCTATGCAACACGGACAACCTATAATAAAAAGAACACCATAATTCTGTAAAGCAACAAAATCACTCAATGGATGCACTCAGTTTGGACACAAAGATTCATTGGGATTTGACAAACAAAAGAAATGAGAAGCGCTGTAGTGAGCAAAGATCAAAAATACTGTTAAGTACTTGTATCCATTGCTTTCAATTAAGCTGAAGCAAAGTTTGAACATAATTCCCCAGTGCTCAGTGTTGCTGTGTGGGGTTTTTTGATAACCAGCTCTAACACGACTATGGCCACAAACTTCCTCCAAGCAAGATCAGTATTTTTGCCTTAATAACTTTAGCTGTACAATATTAGCAATCCTTGAAAGAATTAAAACGAAGTCTCCTCCCTTACAATTTCTAAATTTGTTTTGTTAGCAAGTTAGTTCTATCATTTTGTGATTAAAGTCTGGGTCAGAAAAAAAAAAAAAGGCATCCTTCCATCTAGTCACCATCAGCTAGGCAAAAAAGCCAAGCAGGTACAGTTCCTTTAAACCACTGTATTTAGAACCTGTGAAAGACATTTTTACCAGCAGTAACATACAAGTATTGTAGCTGCATAACACATCAATAAAGCAAAACAAGATCTGAGGGGCAAAAAGTATGTATATACACTCTGGTACTCATATTTAACAGTGCAATACCCCTCGTCCTAGTGGCAAGCCACTGTAGAAGCAACCTGAAACCATTTTTCTGCTAACATTTCTCATCTGCTTCTTTTTGTCGAGCATAGCGACTTTTTTTTTTTTATATGCACAACTACCCAAGCGAAAATAAATAAGCAAGCTTAATCCTTACTACTGCAATTTCTCAGGGACAAGATTTGCATTTGTTACATTGGATGTAGCATTTGAAGTCTCAGTGAAAGTTCTTGTAACAAAATGACAGTAAAATATTTGTCCCCACTCAGAGATATTTACAATTAGCAAAGGTTCTGTCCTTTGTTATTCAGAAAAAATAATCTGGATTTGTAAAATAAACAGGGCTGCTATCTAGGACAGTGATAACATCCCTCCCCCTACACTGTGACTCTCACTGTAAAGCCATGAGATTATATCCTCCTTCTGGAATAATGCCTATTCTAACAATAACACTTCAATAGCACATGAAACTTTTCAATTAAACAGTTGTCAGCAGCCTGATAAGACACAGAAAGATAACTGATAGCTGAAACAAGAGTCATACAACAAGTTTTGCAGCCTTCCTAGCAACTGCCAAACAAATAGTTAATCGATGAGTAGTCAAGAAGCAAACAAACCACCACATTTCACAGCAAAAATGGACTGGTAATTTTCCGTAATTGTAAAGTTTCAACCATCTTCCATGGTTTTCACTTAAAGCTTTTCTTGGACTTTGGAGTCTTTTGCCTACTATTGCACCACTGATGTGTGCTGGCAAAGAAAACATCAGTACAATAACTATTGCAAAGACACTGATTCTAAAAAGAGTTATACAATGCTTTTCTTATATACTTCTTGACTTCTAAACGACTTCTAAACAGCAGTCAAAAAAAGATTTAAACATAATGCTTTCCTAATTAAGTTATGAATTCACATTTTGCTAATTCTCCCTGCCCATACCTGACCAAGTCTTTCAACAGTTTTACAGTCAGATACTAATTCAGGCTTAAGAAGATTCATACAAGAATAAGACCTCCACAGCACAATATTCTGCCTGATATTTGTGATCAACTGCACTTTTCAGTTTGCTTAACTTCCAAAACTAACCTTCCACTTCAGTTCAGTTCTACCCCTCTCACAGTGCAAAGTCAATGGAATTTATGATGCTAAATGACTTCAGCATACTTCAGAGATTAACTTGTTGCTCTTCCAAATAAATGCAAGCTTAGACTAACTAAAAGTTCCCAGTACATTTTAGAGTGTGTTATTAATGAAAAACTGACAACCAGTTTTGTTCTGAAACAACAAAAGTATGTCACTAAGAAGCTAGATAAATTTTCATTTGTGGCTATTGATGCAGCAAACATTTATGCAGACACTGAGCTTTCTAGAGGTGTTCTTATGATCAAATTTAAGTGTATACTCCAATGACTGCAGAATCACAGCTGCATTTCATTTATCTTCACCTGTACTCCAGAAGAACTGATATGATAGCCTATCAGTAGTGGCAACAGAAAATTAACTGCTGAGTTAAAATGCACCATATGTGTCTTCAGATTTGTCTTCATGCTAGCGACCAATATGACCCCAAAAAAATTTATTATTATTTAAAAGCAGCTTTTAAAGAAACACTTTAGGTTACAAGCCATTAACATCTTAATAAGACCTCAAGATGTAGCTTGCAGAATCTATTTTTTATACATTTATCTTCTACAAATCACTACTGCTATTTATAATTTCAGAAAGATCCTAGTGTTTCTTTATTATTATTTTTATGATCCATATCATCAAAATACTGAAACTTAAAGAGTTGCTGAGCTGATGTTCTAACCACATTAAAAGATGGTGCCCAAATAGCACCTCTCCTTTTCAGTAAAAAAATTCAAGCAGTTACTAAAGAAACATCTGTCTTCTTACCAATGTGCACTATTTCAACAAAAATTACTTTGTTATACAAGAACCGGCACCTGAAAAATGGTCTCTTTTGGACCAAAGAGCCCAATTTAGAGGGACTATGCCAGAGGCAAGAGACATGAAAAGCAAAAGATAGTAACTAACTGACTGACTGTTCATTGCCTCTTCCAACACCAGCACTAGACAGCAGTTAATGAAGCTGGTAGGAGCCACCTTCATAACAGGAGTAAGTCTGCAGGCAATAGCTAGTAGACCTGTGGAATGTGTTGAGAAAGGATGCAGACATGAAAAATTTACATGCATTCAAGGAGAAATCAGACAAGTTCACAGAAAACATTCAAGTGTATCTGAATAAACAGAATCAATCTCTGGCTCAGAGATTATGTGAGCTGAATGTAGCTGGAAAGTGAGCATGAAAAGTATCTACTGTCTTGTTCCCTATGTTCCCCATGCATCCCCTTCCAGATTTCTGGAGATGGATCAAGCGAAGAATCAGGGAACTTCTGTGTGCCTGTACAAGATTTTCTTTTATGGCTGCTATCAGACACAGGATATGAGGCCAGAAAGAACATCAGTGTGATACAGTGTGGCAATTATTCTGTTTTCAAATTATTTAATAAGCACATTTTAAAACAGACATACTAGTTAAAATACAGAAAAACTATTTTAATATTTGGATCCCCCTCTCAAAACTGCTAGCTTGATAAAATACATTAAATTCAAATGTTTTAATAAGCTTGACCTTTAATTCAAAATATTAGTTAAAAGTTATTACACCTCTACTGGAACAACATTACTGATTATTCTCCACCAAACCAAAACATTTCATAGCTTTCCCTCCTACACACTGTGCCTCTGCAAACTTCTAGTGTGCAGCAGAAGGGTCTACTACCAAACAGTCCTGGCTGCCATTTGTCTCCCCAGAAAACCTAAATGACCCTGGACTGGGTTTGCAGGTTGTTTTCCTTCCTGGAAAATGATACAAAAAATAGATGGAAGAACAAGTGACAGGCATCAGCCTGTTCATCACTAATCCGGGACACCTCTATACTTCTGTTTGTTCCCTTTCCATTGCACATCTCAAACCCACCTCCTCACAGGATCAAGACCTCCTAGATCCTAAATTCAAAGTCTAAGAAAGACACCTGAGCACCTGGTACTTTTGCATTTGCTCATTTTACAAGCAGAAATCGGAACTGGGTTGTGCCAGAGAAGTGAGAGGAAAAAAAATTATAAATATTAAAAAAATTACACTAACCTCTTACTAAAGATATCTAATATTAGAATGTGAGAAAAAAACAATACTTCCCTACATTTAAAAGAGACAGGAAATATAATTTAATATGTTACAAACAAACAAACCTTTCATGCATCAGCAAGCTAGCTGAAACAATTGTTTAGAAATAGTATTGTAAAACTTACGCAGGTTGATATCAGACAATATATACAACATGGTTTCTGGAAAGGAAACTACGGTTTTTTAGACTAGCAGAATTTTATAACAACAAGAGTGAACTAAGGAGACATAGCTGGAAAACTGACTTTCAAAAATCCTCCCCCAAAGCCTCAAGAAGTCATTAAGTAAAATTAATCATTATGTGAGGGGAAAAAAGTACCTGCATGTATTTTAACAACAAATTCAGAAAGAGATGTGTTCACTCCAAGCAGTCCATTGAAGAATGATATTCAGTAAAAAAAAAAAAAAAAAAAAGTTAGGATGTATATAAAATGTTCTGGAGACTATCACAGTTGGTACGTTATAAACTGAATACAGCATTCCAAGTAGGCACTCTGAAAATATATGGCACTCCAGGTAGGGACACAATGTAAAAAATGGTTTGAAATGCTAATTAAACTAATACAGTTTCAGAAAAGGTGAAAGTTGACAACAGTCATCTTAAAGGGGATGTCAAAAAGCATCAGGTATGTCAACAAGAATATATTCAACTAAACTACAGGGTTAAAACATCAATAATTACGTAAGACATTACTATGAAATTCATTATTAATATGAAACAATACATTTCTATACAACAACTGCTCCGATCTCCAAACTTTATTAAAAAAAGAAAAAAAAAAATCTTAGTTAAACTACAAACCTAACATATTTTTAAAAAGGATTATATGTTTTATTAAGCAGCACAACAACCTGTAACAACAATTAAGACTAGTCTTGAAGAATAGTGAATTAGTAAAAGTTTTATAGGTGAAACTTTTCTGTGGCACTACATACCTTTCAAAAAAGTTATTCTGAAAAGAAAGGACAAAGACATACATGTGTCCTGTCATTAAATCTTAATTCTTTTCTGCAGATGGCAACTAATAGGCAGAGAGAATAGCACTAAAGTTAAACTCTGAGCTCTACAATCAGTAGAATTCTTGAATATGATTTTTGTTTTTCCTCTCTGGCAGCAGCCAGCAGGCATGCACATAGCTTTGCAACAGCTACACAGCACGCTGCTTTAGCCCAGCTAGCAAACTAAAAAAAGCTTGGTAGGTTGTACGGGGAGTAGCATAGCAGTCAGGCTGCTGGATCTGAACGTATTGTAATAAGGGAGGTCACAGAAGATAACAGGACAGTAATGAAGACTCGGTTACTGCACTGGTGGGATACAGCAGCACAGGATACAAATCCACAGGAAACTAGGTTTTGGTAGCTCTGCTGCTCATAGAACAATTTGTTTCCCTTCTGTTTTACAGATTTGAATACTAATATTTCTGCACACTGTAGCTTTGATCACTGTGTTAAATGTAGCTCTGACAAATAAAAGGATTAGTTTGTCCAGATTGGCAGAGCTATGACTGTGATATGAAGAGAACGCCAGGGAAAAACCTTTGAAGATCAAGTGCATGCTCAATTTTGTAGGTTGAATTGGCAGTAATAGCTGAAGGTGTTTTTTGTCATGCATATAGTTTACAGTAGGATACATATAACTATACTTCCGCAGTTTAGTATACAATTATAAGCATTTTTAGATTGCTTAAGTTTGTCTTGCTATTAAAAGGGGCAATCCCACACTCCGTTTACTCAAAAGACTAGAAAGTCAGGCAGCACTAGCACCCATACTGGTTCACAACCAGCTGGATTTGGGAAGTGGACACCACAACTACAAAAGCCAAAAAGGGTTTGGGAGGAGCGCAATTAGCCCTTTTGGTTGCAGTACATGCTCCACATGGGCTTTAGCAGATCATCAAACCACAATCATGAGGTTTCAGGACACAGCTAAGCTGATCTAATAGCCAGCCAGTGCTCAAAGGATTCACTACCAGTTGTGCATCCCCTGTGCCAGCTCTAACACAAATCCTGTGTCACACTGAGCCAGCTCGATTTGATTTTTAGTTCCCTTCTCACTTAAATTCAGCGAACTAAAATGGTAGAAAACCACTTGCACAAAATTATTTACCAAAAAGTTGGATTAAACCTATAGCTAGCACAGGAAGAGGTTGGTGGTAGGCGAAGCTGTTTGGAACCACTCCTTTCAGCTGTGACTGAGCAGGTCAAATGCAGTATCAAAAGACAAACCCATAAAGGGCAAATGAATATAACATCTCAGGAACCCTCCGTCTTTGCAAAGCTCGAAAAGATTGTATGAAGGAAGGGTAAATTGTTTCAATTTTAAGTTTCTTGGTTTTAATCTTTGCTAAGTCATGCCTAACCTACGCAATCAATTTTGTTCCCACCACACTGCAGTGTAAACAAACAATAGGAATGAGAAGGACCAAAATGTTAACATTTCTTTTGTGCCACCAAACAAGCTTTTGTTTTTCCAGTCATTCCCAGCACCCTTTTGAAAGGTTCCCACAGCCCGTGTAAACAACACGCAGGCTGAGCAGGATGACTGTACATACCTCCTACATAGGCAGCCAGCAACCGCAGCATGTAGCTCTCCTACCTAGACAGCCATACATCCACCCCATGCCATGGGACACCACCCACCCTCCCCTTCAAACATAAAAATCCTGCCTGTGCTCCTGAGTCATACTGAGTGTTATCTAGTGCTCCCGCCAGGCACAGCCAAACAGCAGTAATGGCAGAGCTGAAGTTTGACCCTCAGTTATTTCAGTATCAGCCCACTTCTTTTCCTTTGCGTATCAGGAATTACTTGATTTCAAAACAGCCAGGCATAACAGCATTCAAAGGAAAAATAACAACACAACAATTTGCAAGATTTACCATGGCAATAAGCTATAAAGCTGGGAATACAACACAAAACCTGAAATGAAGAAACAGTATGTCCTGGAAACAAATCAAGTATAACCGCGAATGTCAAAGTTGTTTTGCTACAGCAAGCCATGTCTAAGAATCACCCTAGTTTTAGTGCACTCTGAGGTATGTAAAACTTTCAAAATTAACTTAGAAATCTGGACAAGCTAAGAAACTGACAATCAGGGTCGTTAACACAAACACACTTCTGTATTACAGGTCTGAAAAAGTTCAGACAACAGTCTATTAGAGGCCACCTAAGATTAGAGCCCACATAAGATATTCTTTGTAGTACCTATTTCACACATTTGTGACTTTCCTCAAGACACACAACGTCAAAATGTAGTTAGAATTACAGGTGTGCTAGTAAGGGGCTACTGAAGCCTGCATACTACTCTTGCCACATTCCAAGACCCCCAAGCTGCTGTCCAGGACGCTGTGCCACACAGCTGGCAGTGCAGAGCAAGTTCAGGGCAAGACAAAGTCAAGCAAGCTGGAAGGCAAGCAGTGACTAAGTCTAACTCTCGACCAGAATCAGAATCCACCTGCTACCACAGATAATGCAACCAACACATTGAAAGCAGAGGGGTACAACTGCCCCCTTCTAGCAGAGGCTTGTCACAAGGGTGTGTGTCTGCCCCCCTCTTGGCTACACAGAGAAGTTTAAACATGTACCAGGTGGGCAATCTGGGGTGGGGACAAACACAGCAGGTTGAACCATCGTCTCCTTCCCCCAGGACTCTTGCAGCAAGTACCATGTTGCAAGAAAAGCAATTCCCAAACACTGTGCCCCAAACAAATCGATTATTCCAAATTCCATCTTGCTGGAATATCCAGTAGGGCCTGCTATCTAGGTACATGGATAAAGAAACAGTGTCAAAAGTTCCCTGGCAAAAAAAAAAAATACACAGCAGCTTTGCGTTAGCATTATTTAAAGGATGCTGAAGATGCCCTTAAGATCTATACAAACTGTCACTATTGTACTCTGCAGTTAAGAAAAGAAAGTTACCTGCCATTGCAGTGATCTTCCCACTCACAGAAATGCCACGGATCTGAAGACATATTCATCAGCTCTGGCAACAACAGACAAAACAGCCACAGCAGAACTCAGAAACAAAGGTTACAAATAACTTAGATGGGGGTATCTCCAGAATCATAGTTTCAGGGTTCTTTTCTATAGACAAGGGTATCTCCAGAATCGGTTTCAGGGCCCTTTTCTATTGTGCTAGAAGATCTCTCACTCTGAGCACTATTGCATGAATTAAAACAAAATAAGATCTAAACAGCAGGAGAAGTAGGCTCTCCTGGCAAACTGCAGGTTTACTGACCATTGACCTGAGCTGAGGGCCACAAGTAATACTGCTTGGCAAAAACATGGGATTTGCTAAAGCAAAGTTATAGACACCCTATCATCAACAGAGATTCAAAACCACGCCAAGCTATGTGGGACAACACTTGCCACAAAAGGTGAGTAACATTTCTTCAGAGAGGCCTGAATCCAAAGTTGTAGCTTTGGTTATCATTATTAAGAGATTACAGCCTTGAACACAGAAGAAAATATTGTTTTTAAGAACTAGCCTTATTAGGCCATGGAGAAGTCAACAAAAGCATGTACCCACTATTGGCAGGTCTAGCAAAGACAAGCTACATTTTGCAGCTACTGCAATAGCTAGTGAGCAACTTGTCAAGCATGAACGGTGTCACAGTGCTGAAAGGCTTGCACTCACCAGGGAACACACTGAGCAGCTTACCCTCCTAAAAACGGAACTTGGGAAAAAGTTTGAAACCTTTTCTTCCCCATTGGCTTTGGCTTGTGGTGTTCTGTGCTTGTCAGTCATTTACTAAGACAAGTAGCTTGTCTGAAAGTAGCCTGTTTGCTTCTGAAAACATTGTGACTATTTTCATTCCTGCAGATATATAAGGATACACATGCTATCCTTATATATCACATATTTTACATAAAGAGAACAATATCCTTTCACATGCAGCTTGTAATACGACAAACTCCCTACCAGCATAGGCAGATCCTGCATGCTACAGCAGATCCAAACATAAAGTTCCACCTTAAAGAAAACATGATAGACTTTATCCTGAAAAACACATGCTCCAAAAGAATTCACAAGCTAACATGTGCAGTAAGGACATTATGTCAGTCAAAGTGGGCAGAGTTAGGCAGATACTGTCAACGGCACACACCCCAAGTTTGCAGTTCCTGTCCTGCAGAAGTTCAAAGCAACTGCCACAACCTACAACACAAAACCACAGCTGAGTAACTCTGACTGCACACGACCAATTTCAGGAGTACTTCATTCCATCAAAAAGCCCCCCAACGCTCCATGTGCAGTCAGCAATCCATCACCATCCTTAAACTCTTGGATAATCCCAGCAAGGAAATACATAGGTAACGTCTCTGGTAACCTGTATCACATCAAGGTCTCCTCCCACTTTCCCAGAGCAGTATTTCCAATGGAAGAAGTGCTGAAGAGGGAGAATGACAAGATTTGATATTGGACCAAAAGGCTGAGGAACTGGAGAAGAGAGCACAGAGTAAACATAACAATTATCCCAGAGTTAGTTTAGGTTTCTAATTTTCCAACAGAGGCCCACACATAAAGAGGAGGACAAAGAAAGGGAAAGAATGAATCTGTGATTATGACCTAGTGGCAAATTAATTGATTGAGGTTTATGAAGAGTTTACAGGAAAGTATTGCAACTCCTCCTTCTCCCCCAATGTCCCCTTCCCCGCCGCTCCAGCTCCACGAGGCCAGGTCTCACCACAGCGCTCACACACCTCTTGGCTCCTCCTGCGGGCAGCTCTCTCGCCCTGGTAGGGAGGCAAATCTTGTGCTTAGCGTAGCTTCAACAGCACGTTTTACCCTCTGAGCACACCTCAGCTCAGCCTACCTATGCTGAAGAGCTCACAGGCTTCTCAGTGCTGCTTCTCTGGCGAAGCAACATGTAGCTCACACCACCCATGTTACTGAGAGGTTTTCAAGAAAGAAAGCACTTCAAAACACATTTTGAACATCTTAGAATAGTCAGCCTTTAAATGGGCAACATCAGCTAACCACCTCAGAGCTGTCCTTCTGCTATAAGCAGCCATATGATTTCAGGTCACAAGAAAAAGTCAGTCCACCTAGGCCTGCTTAGCTATCAGCTACCTACAACACACTTCCCTGCTATTGTAGCTGCTAGAAAGCAGTCTTGTATGAGCAACCAGAAAACAGACCAAGCTATTTCAAGAAACACATTACTTTCCACCCCAACATCCCAATGACCCAATGCCCACATTACATCTAGGGCACATTGAAATGTTAATCAGTATCATAACAATGTATTTGGGTTACAAAATCCAAACAGCACCCTCAACATTTTGTGAGACTATTAAAGGGAAATCGCTTTTCTTTTTAAAAATACAGTCTAAGGTATAGTAAATAGCATTGCAAAACGTATCATACTGGTACAACTCTAAATTACAGCCAAAGCTGAAAAGAGCACATACAATAAAGACATTCTGTGCTGCTCCATTTCAGGGTCCTATTTGTGGCTGGTCAAAAAACTACACAAACTTTACTAGTCCATACTGCAACAGCCACCACTGATCATGTTAGAGAGATTCAGGAGGGGAAAAAAAAGTGCTGCTTAAGACCAAATCTTGCTCTTGTAGCTACTTGTGAGCATGCACCTGCTGAAACCATCACATCAGAACTGTGCCAGCAAAACAGCATGCACCAACATCCCTCATACTCCAGCACAAAGCCAACTATCTCGGCTCAAGATGCAGGCAAAGTTTATCTGAGCTAAGCAAGCTAGTTTGGGATAATAAGGACTATTTCACACACCTTCACTTACCAGCGAAGCTGTGGGTGCTGTATCCTCTATGCAAGGCTAACATCTTCAGTTGCCCCAACAAATGGGAAAATAGGTCTGCTGGTATGTTAAGACATGACATTATGGAAAAAATACACTATTTTGCTCTTGTAAAAATAACTGTGATTATTTCAGAGAATACTGAGAAAACAATATTGGAGAGCTACTGAATAATCAAGACCTGTCTATTTTGCAAAGATGAACAGTCCTGTGGAGATGACCACATACTTTTTGTCACCGTGAGCACAAACAAGATTGAATGCAGCAGTTCCTTTTATTCTTACATTCCTTACTTCTGAGGTACTTGACCTTGCAAACTAAATTAAAATACAATATACATGCATTAAGTTTCCAAATGTAAATTATTTTGACCAAGCTCTAAAAAAACCTGCTATTTCAAAGTAAACGGGGGGCAGCAATAAAATGACCCCTACACACACAGTTATTAAGCGTTTTTAAGCATAAACTTCAGGAATACAGGCTGCAAGCGGAAGTGCTTACAGACATAAATCATACAGACATCACTGACAAAAAAGTGACAAGGATCTGTTAAAAAGCGCTTAGTTGCAATGTATGCATTGATACAGGATGAACGCTGGAGTGGCTGATAAGAATTGCTGGTGTAAAGAATTAGGCAGGATTCACAACATCGCCACAGAATAATTGCTTCCATTCCCTCTCCCTTCCCAAGAAATTTCTCCTCATGAGTGAGCTGCAATGCCTCTAGCATTCACTACAGCCAAAAAAATACCATGCATATGCAAGGTTCTCAAAGGAGAAAAGCAAATGTGTACTTTAACATCTAAGTAAATGCCTAATCAAGCCGTTATGTTTATTTACTGATTCCAGTTGATCAAAGAACAGAGCTAAAAAAGTATTAGTTTATTATTTCACCCATAATCTATATGAAGTGAAAGCTGGAGAACCAGGTTTCATTTTCTACTGAATGCAAAACTGCAACAGGCAAGCAGTGGACAGGGATCAACTATTCTTCCTCTCTCCTCACACAGGAATTAGAAGGTATCCAACATGGCTGATGACTCGTACATTCAAAACAAGTCACTAAGCAGTGACTTGCCCACTATTCCCTTGAAGCCATCAAACACATTCACCCAAGAGGAAGCCACTAAGGGCTGACCAAACGCACAGAAGTGACACAGCCCTAAAGCACGCACCGACAGTGACTGGACGGGTGTTCTGGGACAGGGACTTGTAGCACATAGTGCTGCCTATAGTCTTTCACAGACATCCACCGGTGACCATTGAGAAAAACGGGATACTAGGCTAAACTGACCTTTGATCAAAGCCAGTGCCTGTACCACCACAAAGCAAGACCAAGAGATTTGTTAACAATAAGTTAGCTTCACATGGCTCCAGGTCTTCATCGGACAAACACCTAAAGTCTTCGCAGTGTTCACTGTCACAAGAGACTATCCAAGTCCGTAGAAGTGATCCTCATTAACAGATTTTGGCTATCCTGTGCACACATGGAGCATTTTGTTATAGAACTATCCATCCGTTTCCGCAAAATCACGAAATTACGGTACTTCCTGTCATCAAAGAGCATTTTCAAGAGCAATTACAGGTAATCCTCATTATCTCTTTCAACAATTACCCGATACATGCAGCCCACATAAGAGAAGGCTGAAGCAGGTCTGCAGATAGGGTCTTTATATTAGTTTTATTTCAAATGTAGTAGACATATAGTGGGTTAACAAGCACGTGTTCTTCAGAAAAAGATCCAGAAGATTAAACATGGTTGTTAAACACAGCCTGAATTTAAAACATGCTGACAAAAAGATACTTAACTAATTTAGTTTACTTTAAAGAGACAGAAGAATAGCATTCCTTTCTGTTTAATAACATCTCCAGGCCTAAATCATGGCACACCATTCCTTTCTTTTACTGATTCAGAGACAACAAACTCCACTGAAGTAATTAACAAAAGTTCTGCAAAGTACTGCGTTTGCATATAATGGGGGGAAGTAAAGTTGTCAGTCTAAGAGTCTAAAGATAAAAATTATTTATTTCTCTAAAATGAAATGCCTCCTATTATAAAAGCTTCTCTAACAGTTAATAAAAATGAAATTCACATACTTTCTGATAAACATTTGCTTCCAAAGAGAGAATGTTGTAAAAGATTATTCAGCTTGAATAAAGGAGCTATATTGATTAGACTTAAGCTGCAATAGGAGGAAAAACCTAAACCTTCACGAAAATAATTTTAATAACATAAGGTGATATATTTTCTTGAGATATTTATGAACCTGGAACACCAACAAGAATGCGTTAAGTGCTACCACCAGACAGAATCAGGCTGCCATTAACCATTGGCTGATGATGAAGTGGGAAAGGGTACATTTAAGTTTGGAACCATGAAGTGAGATAAAAGCAAGTGTAATCACTACATTGGAAAAAGGATGTAGAACCTTTTAGCTCCTGTATATCGAACATAGCATGGCATTGACCACCCCCTTAACACCATGGACTGAAAAGAATGCAACTCCCTGACCTCCTGGCTCCAGGACCAAGAAAAGCAAAAAGCAAATTGAACAGTGAGTTTAACTTTTTCTCCCTCTCTTTAAAACAGCAGTGATGACATGTAGCTTAATGCATGGAGGTATTTTGGTCTAAAAAAAAGAATCTTCTTACCTTTCAGCATACTTGGTCTCAAAAAGAAAATGTGAAATGTCAGCTGCCCTGTCTACCTTTGAACTTCCTACTGATGTCTAGGTTTTCCCGAGTTTTCAGAGGCTGTCCCTTTCTCAGTGAAACACACAACTACACAGTTGAGAAAGCGACTTTATCTACTCTCAAATGCACAGCACAAACAAACAAAGACACAGACTGAGTACACATTGCTGGAATTCTGTGGTAGAGTTTTCCATTCACACACATGTATTTTTAGACCTTCAGCCCCTATACATTTCTTCTACATTTTATTTTCTCTAAATTCCATCTGGTAAAGAACATGCAGAATGGCAGGACCCCAGCAACTGACCCACAGGATGTTCACAAGCTATTTCTTCTTCTTTTAATGAAGAACCAGACAAATCCTGCAACTTTTCCATCCAGAGTCTTTCTAGACTCCATCCAGAGAGGTGCAAAGAGGAAGCAGCGCTTAGGCTAGACTCATGCAAACAGTTTTCACACAGAGTTACAATTTCTGGTTCTATGTCTGAATAACAGCTCATCAAATAGACAAGAATCAATCTCCTCTCTTCACCTTTTAGTACATCCTCCTCATATGAAACTAAGAGGTATAAATTTTAACTCCTGAATAGCACAATTTAACACTGAGAGACATAAACATTCTTCCCCTGACTAACTACTGTGGTGTTTTCTTCAATTCTTCAATTAAGAGCAAGTTAAGGTACTCTGTTAAAACAATCTAAGTTTTGCTGTAGTTTTTGCTCAGAGGGAAATTCTGCGCGCTGCAGAAATGCTAAAAAGCAAAGCAAAACAAAACAAAACCCAAGCAGAAAGGGTTCCATTCCCAAACCAGACCCTTCGTTCCTCAGCGTCAGAGAAAGGTTTGGAGTGAGAGCAAGAGCACTTGCTCATGCTTTGTGAAGAAGCAACTTCTCCGATAAACAGGAAGAGCCAACACTACTTCTTGCTTTAAAACTGTATTTAAATGCTTTACACGAAAAAGCAACTCCTTAATAACGTTTCCCTGTGACAATAACAGCGGCAATTTCCACCCAAGTGTTATGTAAATGAGCAGGCAGGAGGCAGCCACAGGGTCTATTAGGAACCACTCAACCCTTTAAAGGGAAGGAAAAAAAAAAAAAAAAGGCGGGGGGGTGTGTTTGAAAACCTCAGGGCTAACAGCACCGTGGCCGTGCGCTTCGCTCCCAGCCTTGCACAACTTTCCGCCTCGGCGGTTCCGCTCGGCTCCCACGGGCGGGGACGGAGGGGTCCCGGGCCTTCCAACCGCCCGCCGCCTTTGTTCGCAGGGGCCAGCGCTCCCGGCCCGCGCCGCGGCGGATACAAAGGGAGCAGCAGAAGTTGCGGAGGAGACCTCAGCCCCTCCCGGGGGCCGCGGCAGCGGCGGAACCCCCCCCAACCCCTCCTCGGGCTGCGGCGAGCGGGGCGGGGACCGCCCGCCCGCGGGGCACCAGACCGTGCGCAGCCGGCAACGTGAGCCGCATGGGAAGCGGCGGCGGCGCGCCCCCCGCCCGGCCTCGCGTGCTCCACCGGCAGCCGCGGGGCACCCGGCCCCCCCTCCCCCGGCGGCTCCTCCCGCTCACACTCACTTTTCGGGCCGGGCTCCGCTGGGCTTTCCCTCCGCTCGCGGCGCGCACGCCTTCCCGCCGGCAGGGCGATGCCGGCGGCGAGGCGGAGTCCCCCTCCCCCGGCGGGAGGGGGCCCGCTGACCCGGGGCTGCCGCCAGGGGCCGGGCGGCTTCACGAGGGCAGATGAGTCCAGCCCTCCCCGGGCGAGCAGGTGGTCCTCGGGGCTGGCCCCGGGGCCCGCTCCCTCCCGGCTGCGGCTGTCCCGGCGGCTCAGGTGCGCCGCCGCGTCTTCTCACATGGAGCCGCCGCCTCGCC
>VWYH01002325.1:0-16857 GCA_013399365.1 Pampusana beccarii | reverse complement strand
GCGCGGGGAGGCGGCGGGCAGCGGCGCCCCGGGATCCGCTCGTTTCCTGCGGCGCCGGGAGGGGGCGGGGAGAGCGGGCGGGCGAGAGAGCGAGCACGGCGGCGGCGCGCGCGGATGACAGCCGTAACCCAGCAACAGGCCCCGCCCCCGTGGCGGCGCGGGGCGATGACGCCGGCGGAGGGCAAGGTGGAGCCGAGCAGGTAGGGCCGCGGCGGCATGGTTCAGCCCGGGACAAGGGGGCGGGGCCGGCCCGCGCGGGCCCGTGCGCAGCCGCAGTNCCCCCGCCCCGGCGGCGGGGAGGGGCGGGGCGTGGGCGCTGCCATGGCAACGGGCGCGCCGCTTCCTCCGGGCCGGCCCTGCCGAACCGCGAACCGCTGCGGCGTGAGGAGCGCCGGTGGGAAGTGCCCGTCATCCGGCGGCCGCTGCTGCGCCTCGGCCGCGCAGGTGCCACCGGAGCCCGGGGACGGAGCTGTGCCCAGCAGGACCTCATCTCTCTGCTCGGGCTTCTGCGCAGCGCTGGCGAGCTCTGGGCGCCTCCAGTTCCCTAATCGGGACAGTGGCTATACAGGCCCTGCTCTCCTAAAGCTAAAAAAAACAGTAATTACAGGAGGCTCTAATATTTATGACAGAGTTGTGGCCGTTACATGGGAGCTCTGCCGGGGTTCCTTCGCTGCATGAAGAAGACACAATGCTATTGATTGAGCACAAGGAAAAAATACTTAATTGCCACTCATCAAGCATGTGTGGTGGCTGCTCGCAGCGTCCAGCCTGTGTACCAAGAAAAGCTTAGGCCCTGTGGAAAAAAAAAGGCAGTATTTGATCGTGTTGCTATCATAAGACACACAAGAACAAAATTAAGATGACTCACGTAACTTACATCTGGCATTTGCTTTTGAGTGCTAATCTTTGCCATGTTGATGACCTCATTCATGTTTATAAATACGTAAAGGGTGAGTGTCACGAGGATGGAGCCAGGCTCTTCTCGGTGACAGGCAATGATAAGAGGAAATGGGTATAAACTGGAACACAGGAGGTTCCATTTAAATTTGAGAAGAAACTATTTCATGGCAAGGATCACAGAGCACTGGAACAGGCTGCCCAGGGAGGCTGTGGAGTCTCCTTCTCTGCAGACATTCAAAACCAGCCTGGACAGATTTCTGTGTGACCTCATCTAGGTGTTCCTGCTCCGGTGGGGGGATTGGACTGGATGGTCTTTTGAGGTCCCTTCCAATCCCTAACATTCTGTGATTCTGTAATGTATGTCCCAGGCAGACTGCAGAGCTGCTCTGCCCAGACCCCAGGCAGCTCTGGACCAGAGACTAACCATGCTAAAAGTCTTCCCATTGCCTACCAGCTTTTTTCCATCTGCTATTCAGTTTTAATACTACCTCTTACCCTTCATCATCTTGTGTTGGATGTTTCTTTACCCATTCCCGTAACGTCGTTTACCTGATTTTTCTCTTCCTGTGATTTAAAAACAGATGTTTGAGTTTACGGGGGTTGCCAAACCTCTTCCTTGTCACCGCTGGGACAACACAGCAGAGGAGAACTCTCACTATTCAGAGCTACAGCCAAGTCCCTTCCTCACCAGCTGAAGCTCCACACCTCAGTTGCTGCCCAGCTCACGCTTTTTGTCACAAATTGGCAGGGCGTGCTTTTGCAGACAGCAGCCTCCTTCACTAGCGAGCCCTGGTGCCTCACAGAGCATCACTCACCTTTCACACAGAATGACCAAGCAGCCCCGTAATAAATAGATAGATGGATATGTAATCATATTCATATTCCTGGAACAGGCAGGAATTAAGCCTGCCTGAGAAATCTAATTCTAATATTTTCATTTTGGTAAGGTTTTTGGTTTTGTTTTTTTTTTTCTCCTACATTTACAAACATGCTTGTGAATTTTTTGCCCTTTATGAAGGGAATGGCAGTGTTAATATTTTTACATCTACAGTACGGATCTCTGCCCCTTGAGCTAAGAGAACAGAACTCTCTCCACTCAGACCTTGTCCACACCAAGGGGTTACTAGTTCCTGTTTCTTGAACCTATTGCTTATTCTTCTGGCTTTCCATTTTATTGCCGTGTTCTCCCTCTGCCAGTTGAACGATAGATTTACACATAGATCAAACACATTTGGGACACTGAGTACATATTAGTTGGGAGTGAAGGAAAAAGTTGGCTGTCTGATCAGTGTAGTTCACTGACAATGGCAGATGCATCGCTCAAGAAACAGAGAATCCCTACTCTGCCAGCACGGATGATAGTGCTGAGACTCTTTGTGGATTTAATGAAAATGTTATGGGTTTTTATTAGCCACACATTAAAATTGTTCAGCGCCTAGTCTTTAATGGAAATGTGGTCATGACTGACTGCACTTCAAACAGTAGGGATAAAAATAGCAATCATACTGCAGATCAATGCATTGGCAGAACTAAACAGGGAGATTAACACTGCTGTATGCCAGACTCTAATGCCACCACACATACAGTTTCAATAAAACTGATTTTAAAAATAAAACATAGAACAGTTTTAAGCAGAACTGTATTGTTTTCAACATACAATCCAGGGAGAACACAAAAAAAAGCTTGCCAGAGGTTATTACTGTGCATAAAATAGTGACAAAGCCAGAGAAATACTGTTCTTAAGCACTCTGTCTAGAGGCTGAAGGGATACCTGCTGGCTGTCTCAATGTATTTTCTTCCTGTGGTGTTTTTAATCTTGATGGACTAGCATCTGTACCAGAACTTGGTATTAAGCTTAATGGCAAGGCTGCATTCTATCATTTTTTTATTAAGCTTAACATGCATGTATAAGAAAAACTGCACATTAAAACTTCCCCACAACCTTAATAACCGAAAAGATTGCATGCTAAAAGGCATGGAAAAATTAGATGATGACTTGAAAATGTGAGTTAGCCAAGAGAGAGAGGGCACATACATTAGTAACAAATCTACAAGAAAATTGTTATTATAGATGAAAGCTGGCCCTGTATCGTACTATGTTGTCTTCAAAATGACATAAATAATAAGGTGAAATAACCAAATGAAAGGAGCAAATTCAAATACTAAACCACTATTTACAAAATCTGATTCATTTGCCCGTATTTATGGTTTTATCACATTCCTGTGATAGATTTTGTAAGCTTGAAGCCCTGTTTGCAGATAAAGGGAAGCATAAAGGATTTTTTTGCTGTGTGAAAACATGAACCCAAATGAAGTTAATGCTGAAGGAAGCTTTCTGTACAAGGCTTTGTCCATTTTGACTAATGCAATTTAATTCACATACTTTTTTTTCTTTTAAGACTATTTACCCTTAGTGTTTACAGATAAATATATCCCAAAGGCTTGCAGTGCAGTACATCACACCACCTGTAGAAATGAGAATGAAAACCTGAGTGCTATTTTAGGTGCGTGTTTCAGCTTCTCTAACCTGCCCATACACGAGGCACCAGATGTCAGGGTTTGGCAGCAGCAGGCGGCCCATGTATTGAGGTCACACCTGTGGGGGTCCTGGGCTGGGGAGGGTTTCTGAGGCAGGGTTGCTGCCTGAGGAACAGACCCTTTAGCAAGAATCCTGTGAGGAGGGAGCCCCGGTAGACACAAAGTCCTGTTTTGCGGCAAAGTGCTTATACATATTTTCATAGAATCATAGAATAATTTGGTTTGGAAGGAACCTTCAAAGCTCATCTAGTCCAATCCCCCTGCAATGAGCAGGGACATCTTCAACCAGATCAGGTTGCTCAGAGCCCCGTCCCACCTGGCCTTGAATGTCTCCAGGAATGGGGCATCTACCACCTTTCTGGGCAACCTGGGCCAGTGTTTCACCACTCTCATTGTGAAAAATGTCTTGCTAATGTCTAGCCTGAATCTCCCCTCCTTTGGTTTAAAACCATTACCCCTTGTCTTATCGTAACAGGCCCTGCTAAAAAGTCTGATCCCCCTGCCAAATGGGCCAGAGCTGCAGGGAACCTGTGCTGCTGCGCTGCAGGTGGAGGAGGAGGCAGGCAATGGAGCGGGGGATGCCAGATCAGCAGCTGTCTTAATCACAGCATGTTCTGCTGGGCAAGGAAAAAAAATCACAGGAGCAGACAAAAGGTAGCAAAATGGGCAAGATAAGCAAGTGACAAGGGAGTAGAGCCACACTTTTTGTTGTTAGTGAAATATAGATTGGTTCATCTGTCTCCAGCTTCAACCTAACAGCTGCAGTGCGTATGTTGCACATTGGCTGTCAAAACCTTCATACTAAATCTACTAATTCAGACCGCCTGCTGCCACTTCCTAAATGTTACACAACATCCTATCTGCTTCATGTAAGGATATGACAGACTTCAAGAAGCAAAGAGCTCATCTTCTTATAGACAGCCTCCTGAGCAAAATCACTGTTAGTTCTAACTTTAATTCCCAACAAATGAAACTGCTGTCCCAGCTGACCTTTGGAAGGTCATCTTAAATACCTTGCCTGATGGAACTGAAACCTCCTGCCTCCCAGCAGCTAGGCGTTTGGTTCATTTCTGTTTTCTTCCTATTATTTTCAATAATGTTTTTAGGGTCACTGGTAAGGCATAATTCATGTTCCTCCCATCATTTTACTGAGTGCTGTAGAGCTATGTGCAAGCAAGTCACACTAGACTGAGACAATAAAATCATGGTTGTAGATAGAACCTATTGCATTCCAACAAAATATAGAAGATACAACAGAAGCAACAACAGGAAAACAAGAATTAAAATCTTAATTCCTGTAGCAAACAGGGCCTCACAGATATACTAAGCTCAAGCAGAGTTATAATGTAAATTTTCTGTTCCAATGAAAGGAACAGGTAAAGAAATAAAGAGCTAGCCTAGGTCTTGTTTTCAAGAGACGTAACAGCCTAATGCTTCCCGGTTGCAGATAGTCTGAGAAAGAGTGAAGAAATTTCCAAGACAGATAAGGCAAATTTTTATGGATGCAGTCAAACATCTGGAGCCTACTTCCCAAGCCTCCTCCCTGCTTGGGAAACAAAGGGAGTAAATTTACTCCAACCAACATTGACAAAAGTTTAGCCAGACATAACTGCAGCAGAGCCAGGGTCAGGCTGCAAGTAAAGTTAAAGAACAATACTGCAACAGCACCAGCTCAGGAAGCTGATAGCACAGATAGTCTCATCAACAGGGAATTTCAATCTCAAACCATAGGTCTTGGTGACAACACCATTCTTTGCCATGGACATCTACTTATAAATTTCATGGCAGTAATATCGTATCAGAGAGGGTTTGTGAATTCTACCATGACTTAGGAAAGTGGCCTCATTTTTGATACTTAGATGATACCGTGCAAGATCTTTGGGTTTTTTGTTGGTTTTTGTTTTTTCTCATTTTCTCCATTTCTGCTCGTATTATTATAGGCACTCTAATGTTTTTGGCAAAAGTAACTTATAAAACAAGAGAAACAGTGCAATCAGTGAGAAGGTTGGCTAAAGGCTGTCTGTATAAATATATTCGTTTTAATGATAGAGTTCATTACTTTTGCATGCATGTCTGTCTATAGCTTAATGTGAATGTAACTCAAGTTAAAACAGGTCTGGCCTAAGTGTCTACATACAGATATTTTAGTTTGCTTATAATACAAGAAAGTTGCTGGGGTTTTTCTTCACAGTGCTGTTGAACACTGCATGCAAAATTGTACTTCTAAAAGACACAGCTTCAAAAAAAACCCACTGGGTTTTGTGAAACATTTGCAACAAAGCCTGAGTTTGAACTGACCTGTGCAATATTGCGGGCTCAGATCTCTGATCTCAGAAACCTTATGGACAGGGATTTAACTCCATCCCTGCTACTAACACACCTGATAATGCACTCAAGTGAACTGATTTCTAGATTGGTCTCCAAATCCGCACCAAACCACAAAGTCAGTCAGGTCCACCAAGGCCATGATTACAGCAGGACTAAACCAGCACTAGAACCTTTTTAAAAATTAACTGTACCCTGGCAAAGTCAGGGCAGACATAGCAAGGGTAGTGCAGATCAATGTAGAGGCGAAATTACATTGGGCAGCTTTTCTAAAAGCTCACTGCTAGCAAGCTTTGTCAGTCTCTTGCTGCTCTTGGACCTGAAATTATTAATAACAGTAATGAAAAGAGAGCTCAGATATCTAACTAAGAGCAGCTACTTGTTCCCATAAAAGCCACAAAGGGAATACAGAAAATTCCCATGGGAGAACATCTAGTCTGTGCCTCTGTCAAGTACTAGTTTACAAAACATCAGCCTATTTATAGCATTTGTCTAAGTGTGTACTTGAAGTTGAAAGTGTTAGTACTTTTCTTCTGTAATCTATATTTAGCCATGTAGTCATGGTAAGCAAAGCAGGTTTGGTAGGAGCAAATCCTAATAAGGTATCCCCCAATACTGAAAATAACTGAGTCACAGTTGTAATATTTAAACTATTCATAATACCATTAAACAACAGTTCATAGGAAACCATTGTGTAAACCTGTTTTTAGTAACATTGCTGTTTTCTGCTACAGGTTGATCTTAGTACTGAATAACCACAGCAGAGCCCATTTTTTTTCAGAAATTTCATTAGTTTATTGTCCACATCTCCAAAGGTAGTTCTACAATAAGGTTGATGTTTTGACTTAAATTTAAATACTTATATTTCCTCTTTGTTTCAGATACTATCTGACACTGTCATGCTCTCCAGTATGATTAACTTCTTGTTCAGCCATCTTCCTTTGACCATCAACAGCCCCCCCAACAGTTACTTTTTATCAAATAGTTATTCAGTACATCAGCTCCTGCAAAAAGGTTTGCACAGATATAAAAAAAGACAATGGTAGGGGGAAAAAAGGTGTTGGACTCATGTACTCAGCTAATTCAAAGAATAATCACTAACTGTAACAGGCAACACAGCATTCTCATCAATTAAAGTTTCTGAAGTAATTTCTACTTTTCATTTTAATTATGTGGCTATAAAACGGGACACTGAAGTTTTCGGCAATCAGCACCTAGTCTAACTAATAAAGTCAGTGGAATGAAGGTAAAGGCACTTTCCTAAAGCTTATCTGAGAGAGACAGCTCTCAATTTATCCAAATTAGGCTACTAGGACTGCCATGGAGTGGCACGGTATCTCATAAAATTCTAGGCTTTGAGGTTTTTTCAAGATTACATTTTGCAATAAAAAATACTGACAAATGGATACAAGCCTAGAACTTTATTTCAATTACTTTGCATGCTCTCCAGTTATTAACTTTTTTCCTGCACTGTTGTCTTCTACTTGGTAGTATATTCTTATTTCTCCCATGTCTAAGAAATTGAACTCTCCCATAGCTGAATAAAATATAATCAAGTTTCTGTAGTTGTGCTGCTCCAGAATAAACAGACTTTAATTTAACTACTTATATTTCAATAACAATATTTTAATTATGTATATACATACAGAGAGCAAGAACAACTTTTAGAGTACTTAGCTGTGTACAGAACTGTACAATACAATCTGAAAACTACATAGATTTGGAAAGCCTTGTGAAAAAAAGGAATAATATTGCTGTCTCTTAATGGTGCAATCTAAAATAATAGTTTTGGTTAGTTAGTCATGCCGCTACCCCCTTTTCGATGAACCCAGGCCCCTGGTAAGAATGGAAAGACAGCAAGGTTGAACATCTTACACTTCCTCAGTGCTCTTTGAGATAATTTTTCAATGAATCACCAACAATTTAACAGAAAGTTTTAAAATTATATAACAAAGAGTGGCTTCTGCGCAGCAGGTTTAAATCACAGTGCTACGCTTTCTGACTTCCTCTAGAAAATGCGTTTTCTTGTCAGATAAAACCATCTTGTATTACACCAAAGGCAAGCAAAAGCATTGAGAAATAGAAACATTCAGCACGTAGGGAACACCAAACATTGAGAGTATCTGCATCTGAGAGTTCGTCTTCACAGAGAATATTCTCAGATTTGCTTTTCAAAGGCAGAACCCATAGATGTCACCTGAGGAAACAAGCACACGGCTGCAGTTTTTTTCTTTCTCCAGAGCGTACTTTTGCCATAGGCAGGTGACACAGAATTTTCCAGGAGACAGTAGCGTAGAGAGCTAAATAGGCTCCTAGGGAAGACCCTAGCTGAGGGGAGGGGAAAAAAATGATACCATGAATTTGTGTTGAATACTGTCTTTTTCCCCTGGAAAAGGAAACCCTGAGGAGAGGAGATGTTACAGCCCTAGCAACTGCTATGATGAGTGATCCCTTCAGATTATTATGTCCCACCTATCTCAGATATAAAAGCTAGCAGTACAGCACAAAACCCCTTTCCAGAAGGGAAAAGCTGAAGATCTCCAAGCATCAGCAAGAGAGATGGTCCTGAAATACCACAGGGGAGTTGGGGGGGGGGAAGAGAAAGACAGAAAAAAAATTCCCTAGTGCTTTCAAGGGTTTTTCTGAAGGTCATCATCCCTTTCAGAGATGGTGCTTCTTTGCAGACTATATCATGCAATGTGAAGTGCTTTAAAAGTTTTAATTAAAGAAACCAGCCTGAAAGCAGTTGTTTATTAGAAGTAAGAAGCAGTCCCAGCTACCCGAGAGGGAAAGTTGAAGGCGATTCCAGGATAGTTGAAGGCAATTCCGGGATTTTTGAAGGCAGTCCAAATAAGTTTCAAAAAATGTACAGGATTCCTATATAGTTGGACCTTCCTACTAACCCTATCATAAAAGCAAAGTTTCTTTTTGGAAAAAAATGAATGTGTTTGTGGGAATCAAACTGTTAATCTGAGTATCCTCGAATACCGTTCTCATTAGCAAGGTGTTGCCACAGCTTTCTCGACTAGTAGCTGGTATTCCTTTGGGTAATATTAACAGCTGCAATCAGAGACTGTTAACTATTACCCAGATTAAATAGTTTGTTATTCAGATTTATGTAATTGGGGGAAGGAAATACAGATGAATTTCGTTCTAACACTCTCAGGTCAAATATTTATTGTAGCTTAGCTAGTATAATGGGCTTGAACTATGTCATAAGATTGAACAAAAGCAAGATAACATAATATGTCTTCTGCAGCTCTGCTCAGGTCAGGTTCTTCATTTTCTATTAAGCAAAGCAATGAGCCTGCACATGTTATTTTGCAGAATTACCCCTTAGCAGAAGCAGTACTAGAAAACAATTTAACAAACAAAAATTCCTCAGCCAGAACGTCTCCTCAATTATCTTCTTCAGTGTGGCTCAGAAGGCAATAAAACTTATCCTAATTCAGCAGGAAACCTCAAGACTCATGTTATTTGTAGAAAAAAAAATGCCTAGAGTTATAATACTCAATCAGTTGCATGAATATTAATAGTGCTGAGAGCCTTAATCTAGATAGCTCTCAGACTTTTCAGACTTGTTCAGCATTATGCTCATCAGGCCTCCTGGGAGCACTCCTCAATGGCACAGGGCTGAAAACAGTTGCTAGAGCTGAGGAAAAGCTCACACTGGTTCCTGATGCTGCTGACATTGCAACTGTACACAGTTTAGCAGCAGAATTTTGGAAGGGGGGTGGTGTTAAGAAAACCCACGGATTCCTGCATATGAGGCTGGAGAGGAAAAGCAGTGTGCTGGGGCTCAGCAGGCTGAGCCAGACAGGGCCACGCCAGTTCCCCTGGGAGCCCGGGCTGCAGCAGGAACCCCTCCTGCTGCCTCCAGTTTGGTGTGTTAATGATGCTGCAGGAACCCCTCCTGCCGCCTCCAGTTTGGTGTGTTAATGATGCTGCACGCAAACCCCGATGCTCCCTAGCAACTGCTGCTAGACAGGGTGTGGCCTTCTGGGTTTTTGTTAATGCTGCTACCAATAAAAACCCCAGCGTTTTGCTGTCTGATCAGCCAGTCTGAAAAGGTAAAAACAGTTGCAGGGATTTAGCTTTTCACTCAAGAATTGAGGAGTAGTAAGAAATGCTTTGAAATCTCAGACTCTGCTTGGGATCTGTTTATAAAAAGTCAGGTTTGTCTTAGTTCTGCCCCCTGACTTGGCAGCAGCTTCAGAAACACAGGCTGGTCTTTCCCCCACGCAACTGCAGAGGACAGGGCGCCCTGTGTCGCACCGCAGTTTCGGCATATGCCGGTGCTGGGTGCCCCTCTCACATCCGTACTGCACAGCCCTGTCCCCACCCTGACTGCGATACCAGCTTTTTACAGCCTTAATGAAAAACAGATCAGAAATAACCCCTTCTTAGGAGGTTTATTTTCAAGTTCAGTCAGCTAATGGCTCCTTTTTTAATATGGCATAGTGGTGCTGGGGGCTGGTGCGCTGAGCCCGCCTGAAAACAAGCGCACGGAGAAGAAGGAACTTCCCAAATCCAGCCAGCTATCAAACTTAGCACACAGCAGGTTGCGCTTCGTATAGCCTCCCAACGGCTTCACTCATTTCTGTTAAATGGCTGTTAAAGGCAAATGTAAAATAGAGCCTGGTGAACAGCTGGCACAAGTCACATTGACCTTACTAGTTCAAGGACTTCATCCATTTAAATAAAAGGGCAATAAAATATTTCTTGTGGTGTCGCCATAAACTTACCTGTCCCAGTGCTCCTGTAAAGCCTTCAAAGCTGGGCATGGCCTGATCTTCTAATGCAGAAGATTAAAGACAATTCATTTCTTACCTTTTACTTTCCAGAAGGAAGGGGAGCATGAAACTTGGTTCATTTTTTCCTGTTGCTCGCTTGAATTTCAAGCACTTGATATTCAGGGCTGAATCTCTGAGCAGAGGGGCAATGTTTGTGCCATGAAATTCAAATCAGTTCCGTGTCCTTTGGGTCTGAGTTTTAGTTTCACCTCCACTTTTCTTTCAGTGTTCATATTCCATACACAGTCTTAGCTGCTTTTTGTTGTTCTGCTTTCAGGGAAGTCATTGGATATCTTCTGATAAATGCTGAATCACACGCTTATGTCTGTGTTTGTGGTTATTTCTGAAATCTGTACCTGTCGTTCCTAAGAGTTCAACTACAACAACGAAACCCACAGCATTCACTTTGCTCATCTTCTCTCTATTTAGGAAAATTCAGCAGGCGATCCAGGTGAATAACATGCTGAGGGTTACAAAGGATTTCAGCAAACTGGCTGCTCAGCTCAGCTTTGGTTTGCAGTATTACGATGGAAGAACTACAAACATTTTGTTGTTTAAATTGTTACACTAGAAACATCTGCCATTTAAAATCTTACTGCATAAGACAAGCTGATAATTGTTGAAAAGGTATAGAATAAGCTGAAATTTTAAAGTAACTTCCTTAAGTTTGTAGTCAGATAATTAAATCCAGTGCTTTATAATAACTACAGGAATCAAGGAGGAGTTTTTATTGTTATACACCTATGGAATCTAGATATACTGTAGGACAAGGCTGTCAAACTCATTTTCACTGGGGGCCACATCAACCTTACGGTTGCCTTCAAAGGGCCAAATGTAATTTTAGGGCTCTATAACTGTAGGAGTAGTTACATTTAGTAACATTTAATGTAACATTATCATTTTAATAACATTTTTAGTTGCATTTAGTTTGACAGCCCCACTGTAGGAGGATTTGCTCTTTGAAGTAGTAGGTATTTGTCATGGGCAGTGTTAATATGCAGAATGTGATAAACAAATTGCTTAATGGCATCTTTTCCTACTTTTTTTAATCTGTCTCTACCGAAAATAGGTTACAATCTTCTCTCTCTCTTTTTTAATGAGAAGTAACTACAGCATGTTTCATTAAGATATATCTATGATAATTCTAGCATCAGAAGCATAGTGGGATTAATGCATTAGGCTTTCCCTGATGGAGTCCTAAATTATCTTTCAGAGTACCTCTTGTGCAGTATAAATTTATTTATTTAAATCTGATTTCTAATGGCCACAATTAGTAATGTCTGTTTAAGGGAAGACCAGCACTGTAACGTCAGACATTTCTGTGTTTTAGGTCATAAAAGGAAATAAAATATTTCTACTGAACACAAAGAAAACCAGTATCTGACAACACTGTTTGAAGCTCCTCTCTCAATCTCTACTTTCTCATCAGCTGCAAGTTTCCTTTAAAATCTTAGTTGGATGCCATAGCCGCTAAATAACTCAGGCACCCAAAATCTGAGCGAAACAGTACCTAACCTTTGAGGCTTTATCTGCACTAACATCAAAGCCTGCCCTTCAAGCTATCCTTCACCTGAACCACCTAGCAGCTGCCTGCCCTGGAAGCCCTTATATCTCAGCCCTTGGAAGCAATTCAGCCCAGCCTCAGGAATGGGCATCACCTGGAATCACCTTGCTCACCAGTTTGCTTTGGTGTGGTCTTCTTAGGCTGCAGACCTGGAGCAGTAGTGCTGCAACCTTGTGTTCCTGGCTCACAGCTGTGGCTTGAGATTGGAGATAAACGTGGCAATAAAAGCGAGGCTGATTGCTTAAGGGTTCCTACTAGGGGAAGGAGGCAGTGTGATGTGAGTTCCTGTGGCTCTGAGGTAAAACACGTGTTAGGGAGTCTTAGGCTGATCAGACCCTAAGTAATGGCTTTTCATGAACCTGTTGAAACTTGTATTAGAACCATGAGTTAAGCATGTTGAGACTTGTGTGGTGCAAGGAAAACAACAGATGCCTTGGAGATTGTTCTTAATAAATGGTATACTGGATTAGAAAGTAGCCATTACATGTGAGTGTTGAAGACAGGGATTTTTAAGATTTTTTTCTTTTTTTTTTTTTTTTTTTTTTTTTTTTTATTTTTTTNAACATTCTTGGTGCTGTTTGCAGGTGGCCTTCTTTTCTGACAGGTAGGAAATTAGGCATATCCCTGTGGTGAGTGTTTATATTGGTCTGTTCTCAGCAGCTTTTGGCTCAGCATGGGGATTTTCTGGACTATTGTTCAAAGGCCCCTAAGTCTTTGAGAGTCAGGTAGTTTGTAACATGACCGAAAGGAAATGAAAGAAAAGACATCAGGCAATAGCTGTCATGTTGGCTAGGTCACCAGTGCTTCAGAGCAATGGTCAGGCTTGCAGTATAACAAAAAGTCAGGGTGTTAATATTGTTCTTATTCATTGTTGCTGCTAAATGTTTTTAGTTGCCTGTTATTGCTTGTAGTTAAGTATTTTGAAGCATTTCACTATGTCTGGAGCAGCAAAAGGAGAGGGGGGAAAAAGAATAATTTGAAGTGCATACATAGAAACAGTTGCACTCTGATTTGTGTAGCCTGAAATGGTTATATATCGGTGAAAAAGTATCTGTAATAAAACACTTGTTCCAGCACTGTGATTTGCAGGTATGGCTCTCTGATCCCTGGAGGTATTTACTGATTCAGAGGGGAGACTTATAGTTCTGACTTCAATGGAGCTACACTGACTCACATCAGCTAAGGAGTCTCTGTGCTCTTTAGCCTTATCTACTTGATAACTTGTCTGTCTTCTCATGTGATTTGGCTGTTTTCTGTTCTTAGACTCTAGTTTTCAGTGTGGTAGTGGGTGCCATGGTAACTGAGGAGCAACCACAGGCAGCAGGCTAGCAAAAAAATGCAGAACTCCTGAAGGTTTAAGAAATAACTGCAAATAATATTTCAGTAATATAAAACAACAACAAAAAAAACCCACAAACAAACACAATGCACACACCCCCCCCCCAAACCAAATTAAAACAAAACAAAACACACACTTGAAATGGATCTTTCTGAATTTTTTGTGAAGTAACACAGTGGCAGTAAATGAAGAACACAGCTGGAATGTCTGACAGCGGTGTGATGGTTCAGTTACACATGTTGGCAAGCAATAGGGTATGACTTCAAATTCGGGCAGTTTCTTCTGTCTACGTAAGAAGGCGGCTGAAGGCAGCAAGCTCTGGAAATGTTTAGGTTCATCTTTTGGCAGGTGTCTGTGGGCAGAGAAGCGAAGGTGAAACTTGCCTCTGCACAGCTAGGAACCAGATAAAATCTTTTGTGGCACTTACTCCCAGTGGGTATGTAAGAAGTGCAGTGGGAGCTTGCTGTGGTGTGGGCTTATGAAAAGGAGCTGTGGGGTGGAATGTGGCAGAGTATGACCCACCAGGTGCTTGGGGAACAGGCTTGGTGATGGGGGTGGTGCCTCAACAAAGAGGTTCACTGTGAGGTTTAATTCAGAGTGTGTGTGCTGAAAGCTCACAAGTCTCAGAAACACTGATTTTTAAAAAAAAAAAAAATCTGGTTTACTTCTAGATAGTATAAAGGTAAGCGGAAGACAAGGAATGAGCTTGGCCTATAACTCCCAGGTCCTGGACTTTCACTTCCAGCTGTAGCCATGTGTCCTCATAAACCAGGCTCTTTTCCAAGTGCTTTGAAGGCTATGTATAGGAGGCATCTTTGTAACTGCTGGACTTCAGGGATGTTAGAAACTCTTCTAACTGTGTCCTAGCCAACTAATGTCTCTGCTTTAGCCAACTGCTGATGGTAGTTCAGAGTTCCCATGTCATGGAGGGAAACTGAGATTTCTTCAGGAGTCTTAGAATAAAAAATGCAGCCTGGTCCTACATTATCCTTTTTATTAGAAATGTTTCTTGTTTCTGCTTTGCGTTTGTCCAGCTCCAGCTTTCATCCACTGAATTGTTTAATATAGACTATAGCTTCAATAAATATGGTAAAAATTTCCCATTGTTGAGACATATAAAATGCTACAATTTCAACTGGAATGTGTCACGTGACAAAATGATACCTGAAACAGTATTATTTTTTTATATAAAAGTCATTCTTCACTGAGGCAGATTTGTATGTGGAGAATTACAGGCTTCACATAAGGCATCTGTCTGGAAATCTCTTATTTTAATGGCACCCAAACAAAGCACTTCAGGGCTGTAGGCACATCCAAAGCTGAAAGAACACTTCCAGGAGTGAGGGGGTTGAAAAGCTTCTTGAAGGTGCTGTAATCAGAAGCCCTTTTCTCTTTCTCTGTTGGCCACTTTCAGAGTGGACAGTTTGAAATAACTGTCTTCTGGTTTTCTTTTACAATAACTTTATCACTCTCTAGAAACTACGTTCGTTTGTATGAAGGAAGCTGTCATGACGCATAGATGTGATCTAGTTTTAGTGCCTTTTTATGGAATAAGGATTTTGTGAGACAGCAGTTGGGTTCTTTGGATCTTGCTCTTCCCCTGCCTCTTCTCCTGGGCTATTACACCAGGTTCCTTCTTGCACACTTTCTTTTGGATGTGAACTCAGCCATCCTTGGCTTCCTATCCCTCCCCATCCCAGTATTTCCCTTGGATTGACTGTCTTTAACAGTACAGGTGGACACACTTGTCTCCAACTAAAGCATGTTGGTTTAGGCATGATCTTGGGATTGAGAATCTACATTTAACTGGGAAGAGAATAAGAACCCTACTGGCTTTATCTCAAAACTGATGATGACTGCAGGCTTAAACATGCTTGTGCAATCTGTATAAAAGTCATCTTCTGCCCCCCTCTGCTTATAGACACCCAACAGCTCTGTCTTTCAGATGCTGCTGACGCTGCGAAGTTGAAATGCTCTCTGCTGCTCTTGGCAGCCCTGCTGAGTGCGAATCCCATCCGTGATTCACAGCACTGACAGATCAGGTGCTGAAGCTGTTGGGTCAGGTGAGGGGAGGTGTGTAGCTCCTCTCTGCAAGCTGCATGCCTGCCCACCCCAGCTGCCCAGGAGGGCAAAGTGTTAGCTGGGGACCCTCCCTGCTGCAGCTAGGGGAGGGGAGCCTGCCTTGGGGAATGGGAGTGGTGAAATGCCTCTATTGCCTTTGCCTCAGGAAAAGAATTGAATTTGCAGCTTGATAGCAGTTGCAGTATCCTTTGTGTGAATGGAACAAAAGATTGCTTCAAGCCATGTTTCTGTTTCTCCTCAGTTCAGACCTCAGAGGAGTAAAACCAGTCCCCATTATAACCTGGCACACACTGAGTCCTGCTCAGTTATCCCCTGCTGCCAGCATAGACAGCTGGAGTGCCCTGCTGCAGCCCTGTGCCGCTCCTGAGTGCAGAGTGAGGTGAAAGGGGAAGAAAAAACAAAGCAGCAAATTATGCCAGGAGGAACTCCTTATTATATTTACGAGGCAAGGAGCCAAGGATTGAGATGCTTATATGGTAATGGAATAAATTCTATAAATGCTGGTTAGAATGGATGGGAGGATGCAAGCAATTAATTTGTTTTACTATTTTTAATTTCAGCTTTATATTCGAGTGTAAAACATTTTATATGCAGACTGAAAACAAAACAATATATATGTGAATTTTCATATGAATATGAAAGGTTAGAGGTTTATTGCTGGAAGAATCACTATGGGAAGTAATTTTTTTTGAAGCAAAAAGATGCAGGCCTTGTCTGTCCAGGATCAAGGATTGTGTTAAAGGTAGGCAGAGAAACCTCAGGATAATAAATAAGGCATAGGATTGCATGTAAGATAATGGCAAACAAAACCATAAATTTATGATTGAAGGTAAGATAAGGGTAATGACATGAGGAGCTACTGGGAATAAAATGCCTGTGTGCTGATGACTATAAAATTACAAATTGCTCTGATTTAGTTACTCAGTGTAACATGGAAAAGACCCTAATAATAAAACTGTAGATGCCTCACCTGTGGGGACAAGCTCTCCCTTGCTCTGTGGCTTTGTCGGGTTTAGTGAATGGGGGGCAAGCAGAGAAGGGATGCAGTGAGCAGGGCAGGGAGCTTGCCAAGCCTTGCTTGTCAAGTTGTATCTGCTGCAGGGATGGAGCCCAAGGATGGGACTGGGATCCGCTTTGGTGCAGAGGCACTTGCCAAAGATACCTCAGGCTGCTTGAGCCCTCGGAACGGCTCTGCCTGGGCATGAGGAGCAAACAAGTGGGGCTGCTGTTGGTGTGTTCCCACTCTGTGCACAAGGGTTGCATCAGGGAAAAACATGGCTCCAGAGCTGGCATAACTCACAGTATCACAGTATGCT
>VWYH01002324.1:0-10867 GCA_013399365.1 Pampusana beccarii | reverse complement strand
TATAAGTACAGCTCTGTAGAACACTAAAATGTCTCAAATATGATCATATTGGTATGTCGTTGAGTCCGTTATTCTGCTCCCGCAGTTTTAAGTACTGTATATTTTCTGGTTGCAAACTATTATTTGCATTATAAGGCTTGGTTGAACTTCATGTCAATTTTCAAGAAGATATTTTAAGAGTTTTTTAAGTGAAATGATTACCTTAGTTAACGACTGTCAAAATACCTTTGAAAAAGTAATTGACAGAGTGAAATCAAACCCTTTTATTTTTATTATTAAATTCATTGTCACTTTTGGCTTTGCTCCCTTCTAATACTGTCAATGATTATGCTGTATTTTAAATTTAAAAATCAGCTTCACAAGGTGGTAGTGCTACCAACCTTTCTAAGCAAAACCTTGTTAGATCTCTTGCCATTTATAAACTTTTCCAGTTGCCTTAGGAAGAAGGTGAGAAAAAGGACATCTTCATGAATTTCTGTGCATGGGGAGAGGAGGTTCTTAATTACAAGCAAAGCGAAATCAACTGTTTAATATTATTGGCTATTGAGTAGAAAAAACAAGGAAAATATTGTGAAGCTTTAGCCATGATTGCTAAAAGATGAGGCAAGGTTTGTAGACAGAAGGCAATGTTTTTCTTAAAATAACCAATATATTTTCAGAAAAAATAAACAGACTGTGTTTTGAGCCTAGAAATGTATCTTCAGTTCTGAGTCAGAAGTCGAGTTTTTCAATGATAAATATGTGACTTTGGGGGCATCTGAAAGGAGGCCAATACAGTCTGCAGGTGGTGTACTTTAGTGCCATAAAATTACATTTTTTGTTTGTTTGTAATATTTCTGACACCTTGCCAAAATGTAAGTTTAGTGTCATCCTTGGTTTATCTGACTTGTGACGTTACTAATTGATCCATATTTTTATATCCACAGATGACTGAATTCCCCTCCTAATACAACTTTTCACATAACATAAAATTCTAAAACTGTTTTGCTCAGGATTAGGGCTCTTTTTGAGTGCCTAAGTTTACTATTCTTGTTAAACATACAAATGTAATTGATATGCTAATGACTTTCAAGGTTATATTGGAAAGGAAAAAAAAAAATCATACTTGCTTAGTAACTGTAACTATGGTTCCAGAAGATGGCATTGAAGAAATATGTAGCATATCTTGGATTTTGTAGGATTGCATTCGTTGGTCTTGTACTACAGTCAATTTTCTTTTGTGCAGCTCTGTGTTGCCTATTAACACTGTTTTCAATGTTCATTTTCTTGCCTAAGTTTTAAAATACTTGAGTGTTTTCAGTTTTGGTAATGTAGGAAACAATTATTTTGCAAATATAATAGGCTCAGGCAGGATCTCTCAGCAAAGCAATTTTTTTTTAATAACGATATTGCAACACCGGGTGTTCTACCTAAAGGTAGGCACACATAATGGGACAAAAAGGCCCTGCTTACATCCCCCCAAAATCCCAGCCGCAATTTCCCTCCCCTGTTCCCCATTGGTTGGGTACTTCACGGTTTACAGACTATCCCGACACCTGCCTCAGTTTACATACAATACCTGTCCCCTTATCAATCTATTTAAGATATGGATTCCTGGTACTTTGGCTACCCTTCCCCCTAAATTAACTTGTAAATACAGGTATCAGTATGCATACAGGTATCAGTATATATTCCGGGAAGAGACTGTGTTTTACATTAAGGATTCATAGTCCGATGTCTCTCAGTCCTTCCCCCCTGCTGGGGTCAGGCGCCAGGTCCTCAGTTATGTAAAAACAAAAGTTATTCATTAAATGTTCCTTACAGTAAGAAGCCTGGAAGTTGGCATATCTGTCTCCACACAGAAACTGGAAAATTCTGCACTTCAGTGTGTTAGAAATTTAATCAGCTCCCTTTGGAAGTGCTTCAGCAGTCTGCACTTCAGTAAACCATCATGGCCTAGAACTTGAAAGATATGGATACAATGGAAGTAATTGTTTTTGAGAAATAGAGGTGAAGTTTTGAAATAATGCAAGACAAAACTAAACC
The DNA here is from genome assembly GCA_013399365.1 of Pampusana beccarii. Taxonomy (NCBI): domain Eukaryota; kingdom Metazoa; phylum Chordata; class Aves; order Columbiformes; family Columbidae; genus Pampusana; species Pampusana beccarii. The sequence continues at coordinate 8,842 of VWYH01002324.1, read as the reverse complement.
TTAAAAACAAGTTCCCAGTGATGGTGGATTAATATAGTTAGGATGGATTCTTGGTGACTGTCCTGCACATATATTACAGTGAGCTCTATCAGTAGTACTCTGGATATTTTGAGAAGTAGAACAACATTTTCTTGTTATACCTCCCTGTCTGGCAGGGTCGACAGATAAATGTAACCAAATAATGCAATATTCAAGAAGCTGTTATAATGAAAGCTATTATAATACATTCAGTAATTACCATTCTTGCTATCTACCCCAGCAGAATCTGTAGCTATACTCAGGTGCTAAAACTTGTGACTGGAAACTATGTGTGTTACAGAACATCTGCTTCACTATATAAAATGACTGGCATAAGAGAAGAGATTGGTGCGTGCTTTTGTTTTGCTGTTAAAACTGAATTAAAGTCCTGGCATTATTTGATCTGGGATTTTGTGACTCAGTGAAGCAAAACCAGAGATCTATTGAAATAACATTTTGAGCAAAGTTGAGGTTTTATTGTTATGCTGAGCAGGGAACTTGCATTTTAATAACGGGAAGTTTACAAGGGTCAGTTTAATTAATATGAGGGGATATAAGGGAGCCCAGTAGTTTTCTCTGAATGACTCACCCCTCACTTGCTTATTTGCTGGAGCATAAGTTTTCACCTAGGTAGTGCAAGTCCCCTAAGAAGCTGTGTGCCAGCATTCTAGCCTTGGGCTTTTTTTGGAGACTAATCTGATTTTTGAGATAGACTAGTTCTCTTACATGTTTGTTTGTTTGTGGTTTTTTGTGTTTGTTTGGTTTTGTTTGGTTTTGTTTGGTTTTTTGTTTGGTTTTGTTTTTTAATAAATAAGTCATACTTAAGGTTAAGAAACCATTCAGGGAAATTGCATAATCAGTTAGTTTTGAGAGTTTGGAAATATGATCAACTCTCAGGTCATTCCAGTTCACATGAAGCAGAATGCAGTGCAAAAACCAAGAGGGGGAGCTTGACCAAAGAAATCCTACAGTGACATATTAAGAGTAATCAAACTTCAGTACATTAAAAGTCTTCTGCAAGGGAATTTTTCTGTAGCTGCTCATTTTTTAGGTTTCTTTCCTCATTTTGAGAATTACCTGAAAGTTTGGTGTATACAAAAAGAAGATGCCCTATTGAATTCTTGTGTAAACTGAATGACAGTCTTGTGTTTTGGAAGATGGTGTTTTTATTGAAAAATCCAAAGCAACATCATTCTTTTCAGCGTTAAAAAAGTACAATTCAATAAGCTCCACCACCACCACATGTATTTATCCCTCGAGAGGAGAAAACAAGTAGAAAGACAGCTGGTTCTTAACTACATGAATAGATGAATTGTCTTTATGAGTGAATTTCTCTTTATGAATGGTATTTTTATATATGGAAAAGGAGATGAGAAGGATTTCTAATAAGCACAGTATTTAGTTTGCTTGCAAATTGGAGAAGTGGTATTGTTTTACTTATTTCTTCTTAGTGTCTACAGAAAAGAGAAAAAAATATTCTTCTAAAGCAAACTACTTGAGCTACTATAATATACCTGATAGGCTATGTATGTTTTCTAAGCTACTGTAAGAAACAGTAATTGAATGAGAAATTGTAGTTTGCTTTTCTCTGTATTCAGATAACTGTTCAAAATGGTGNTGCAGCGCCTGTGTCCCCGCTGTGTTACCTCTGCATGGGAGCTTAGGTGCTACTTCGGAGATCCCCCAGTAGAGAGGTAACCAAAATAAAACTTGCTCTTTGCAATTGCATTCGTGGCCTCTGGCTCTTCTTGCAACGTGCCTGCGTATGTGTACACAGGTACAGTTTTTATCTTAGTCATTTACATATATATTGTTTTCTATCAACATTTAATCTAAGTCAAGACTTAGAAGAAACAGAAACTCTCTTAACTGAACTTGCTCTCCTTGAAAATTGGACCATTATGACACTATAGGAAATTATTTTCAGTTCTATTGCAGCTAATTTCTGGAATTTTATTACTGCAAAATGAATAGTGGGTTTGAATGACTGATTTGAAAAATATTTGGAATATATTGAAGGCCTTTCTATTTTATTCTAGTACTAAACAGAATATAAAATTTAATTTATTTTTTTATGTAAAAAAAAAAAATCATTTTTCATGGGTGGTTATTTAAACCTTTCAATGGTGTAGAGAGATAATGAAGGGAAAAATGACTTGTCTCAAGCTGGTAGGTACTATATTTGAGCTAGCTCTATTGTAGTGCAACTTGAATTCCAACAGGAGAAAATTGCAGAAATTTACAATTCAAAGTGTGTTTTATCAGGGAGAAATCCACAGTTTTGACACTCAGACACTTCAGAATGAAGATGGAAGTCTCGTGAAATTTGCAGCTGCTGGTTGAATTTATATTTCCATCGAGGCCATCAACAGTAGCAGCCTCCAGGGGAAGTAGGGGGAAAATGACAAAAATTGTGAGGCTAGCTTTTTTTCCTCAGCCTTATAGTATCAAATTACTTATAATAAGGTCCTATACTGACCAGGATTAAAGAAAAATATAGGCAGCCAGAAGGGAATGATTTCTCAGTTTAATTGATTTGATATTTAAATATATTTAGTAATTTGGGCAGTATGTAAAATGCAACTACAAATCAAAAGTGTCCTTAAAACTGAAAAATAAGACTCTTACTGGTAATTACAGAAGGTTTATCATACAGATATTTTGATTTTATAGTAAATATCCAGGATAGAAAATGAATTATATTGAAATGTGCAAAAATAGGTTTTCTTTATTCGAGATGAAAATCTCATTTCATCTCTGGTGTGCACATTCTCCCTCTCATTCATACACACAGATAGGAGAGGATGTGTAAGATCTTAATTTATTTTTCTGAGTAACAACTCTCATTATATTGATCACTTAAAAAGCAAATATGCATTCACAAAAACAAGCCCATGTTGTCAAAAGAATTAGTAAGAAATGCCATTGACACAAATGGTATGTAATTAAACAGATTTATCTTTTGTTTAAAAGTTTTTGTATATTACTGCCCATTTATGTTTCCATGGAAGGAACTGCAGAAGGTTAAATATTTTTGAAATATCTTATTTTTTGGCAGAAACATCCTCGAGAGACTCTAACTCTCTTAAAACCTCCATTTCAAAATACCTACACATATTAAGACTACTGGAAGGTTTAATGTTTAGGTGTCTCCTTTCATCTCGGTGCTAGAGATTTATGCATACAATTCCCAATACATAGCAAGCCAGCTATACCCACCAAGTTATATTCAGAAACCTTTTCCTCATATTTAATGGTCTACGTCTGTGCCATCCTATGCTGCAGTTCTGTCACATCTTGCAAGCTAAGCAAGGTCAACAAAAATACATTTTGAGGTCAGTAGACACCTAAATGTTCCAGAAACTGCTAAAGGAGTTCTCTGTAGCTGGACAACACTGAATTGTGCTTTAGTATGGTGAAACACAAATCATGTAGTCTTGATATCAGTACAGTTTCGAAGTGTACTGAGATAATTAAGAATGAAAGATCTTGTGTGACATCTTAATATAAAAACACGGGGATCACATACCTTAGCTGTTCAAACCAGAAAGGGAATGAGTTAGAATTCTAATGAGATTAATTTAATAACTTTGCAGTAATGAGAATCTCTATGAATGTCAACCTAACATGAAAAGTAACCTAACAATATAAGGTAAGAATTAAATCAGGCAAAATTTTTCAGGTGTTGAAAGAGAGATGATTTCACACTATTAATCTTAATCCACTGAATTTTTGTACTTTTTGACAAATATTTTTAATTTCATTTTTAAAAAGTACCAGTTACCTCAGAAATACTTGTTTTTTCTTAGAACTCTAACCAAGTAAAGATTTTTTTTATTTCTATATCTAATAAAAGTTGAAATTTTACAAACTCTTCACTTTTAAAGCTATAGAAGAACATACTAACCTGAACAACAAAGATAATGATGCTCCTATGAGCATTAGTATAGCATTATTTTAATCAGCATATTACTAATTATACTTTTAATCTATTTCCTATTTTTGGCTTCTATACCTTTTTAATATATGAACATATATAACAAATATATATATATTATAAAGATATGTAAAAAGCATACCGGACATTTTTTCTAAGTATAAATGAACTTGAAAGTAAAGCAAAATGCAACTGATGAACATAAAATTTTGTTGAACTCATATGTCAAACTAGTGTGTCAGAAATAAGTTCAGAAAGTTTTTTCTAAACTAGCATGCACCATTTTTTAGATATCTAATTTTAAGCATCTTTCAGCCCTCATACATTTTACACTTAAATTAGGATGCAAGAGTAAAATTGTGGGGTTTTTTGGATCCTGAGGGTCAAATGCTCTTGTAATAATTAATAGAAATCACAAAGGATGGGGCATGTCCTATGTTTATTAGAACTGAGATAAGTTTTGAATTCAAGATATGTACCCCTATCATAATAATATAGATATGAACTTGTCTTTAAGCCCTGTTCAGTAATATTTTTTCTTTCTTGTACTGAAAGACACAATTTGCTTATGGGGTAAGGTATTCAAGTTCAGTTAATTTTATCTGAGTAAAAATTTAAACTTTCAAGTTGGAAATAAGTGATAGCATACTTTTATTTGAACTCTGCTGCAGTATGTATGTGCTACACAATATTAGTATTTTGAAGCACAGGAAATTTTTGTGATAGCATTTTGAGCTATCAGTTCAATGTGCATGCTTCTTTCCCAGGTCAGGCAATGTTCATGTTCTTTGTTTTATTCCAATACCAATTTTTGTTTCATCTCAAATGTGATTCTTTAGGATTAGTTAAAGCTCAATCCACATGAAAGATCTGTCTTTTCAAAAATAACTTCAATATTGTTTTATATATAACATCAATAAAATATCTGGATGCAAAACAAGGTTGCAAGATCCCGCTCTTCAACTGCCAGTCCTGTGGTTGCATTCTCAGTTAGGCAGCAGTGCTCATGTGTGCACACTTGGATGCTGTGGAATAATGTGACCTCATTAATGTTTATAAATATGTAAAGGATGAGTGTCACGAAGATGGAGCCAGACTCTTCTCGGTGACAACCAATGATAAGACAAGAGGCAATGGGTACAAACTGGAACATAGGAGGTTCCACTTAAATATGAGAAGAAACTTCTTCACAGTGAGGGTGATAGACACTGGAACAGGCTGCCCAAGGAGGTTGTGGAGTCTCCTTCTCTGGAGACATTCAAAACCCACCTGGACACATTCCTGTGTAGCCTCATCTAGGTGTTCCTGCTCCAGCGAGGGGATTGGACTAGATGATCTTTCAAGGTCCCTTCCAATCCCTAACATTCTGTGATTCTGTGAACATCATTTGACATGTTGATGTCTACATCTTCACAGGCCTTTAGATTGCTTTATCCAAGAGCTAAGAGAAAGGCAGTCCTTGTTGCCACTTTATCTGGTTGTGTGGATCCTGGTTGCCTCAGCTCACGAGACATATTTTGACATGTGGGTTATTTTTTAAAAATACAGAACTTCCTGTTAGACCCAGCTGCATGATGAAATGGAAAATGTTTTCTCTTTGGGTAACTCTGGCACTCTACCATTATCTAAGTTTATTTCAATCTTTGTTAGGTATTTTATTTTCTTGAAGATGTATATCATTTCTCTTGACTCTAGTAGGCTACACTTAGCAGACATCCCTGCAAAACATTTGCATGTTCAGGGTCATGCTGTAGTCATTTGTACTCTCATATTAAAATTGCTTACTCTTCTCCCAAGGAAGAGTTCTTGACCTTTGCTGAGATCCCTGGCAGGCCTTGTCTTGCCTAACAGGCTGTCCCTCTGAATCCACACTAACCTGTTCCCTTTATCAGCCTTCCTTTGAAAATGGCATTTTGGTGGTCATCACCCCAGCTTAAAAATGTCAGTGAAATGTAAGACACATTGTCAGGGTCCCACAGGTAGTGTTCTGTGAGGACTGCATCATGTTTAGGCCCTGTTCTCTGATATTTTGATTTTTTGTCTCTCTTTTTCCTCAATCCTTGGGCGTTCACAACAATCAATATTTCTTATTTTCTTTCCAAAGCTGTATTTTAACCTATGAGGAGTAGTATTTCACATGCTAGATAAATGGAGAGGCTTTTTTTGAACAGAACATACACATTCAGCATGTCTCCCAAGTTGGCTGTGGCATTTACAGAGGGGGTCAGGAGTTAAGTCTGGTTCTATTCAGATTTCAAACCACACCACAAACTTCAGAGCCACGTTGATGCATTTAGAAGGGGCTCACCTCTACCTTCTGTGTCTGAAATTTTAGGATCTCTGTTCACATCTTGCTCAGATGGGAACTTTGCAAGAGTTTTTATGTAATTACATTGTAGGTGAGAACAAGCAACTTTACTGTAGGAGTTTATTTGTTGTGTTATATTGATGTATCTGCATCCCACTTTTTCATTGAGTCTGTATTTATGAGACTTCTGTTAGTGAAAGGATTAGGTGGGGATTTATTTATACACATCTTCTCTTATGTTCTCAAATGCTCTGCCTTGGAGTATACAAATAGTACAAGTGCAACTTCAAAGGATAATTTTGTAACTTATATAATAAAATGAGTAGTATATCAATTGTAGGATAAAGGATAATTTTTAATGCTGTTTAAAATGTCTATAGGATATGCATATACCTGAAACGAATGATATATCTCAAAGGACAAGTTAGTTTAGCTAACCTTCCTTTTCTTCAGAAGCTATGCTCTTGGGTTGACTGTGGCTGAAATACATGAGCATTCTCTCCTATACTCTGCAATGAAAAGCAAGCACAATAAAATAGCAGTACTAGTATTCTTTAACCTTTCAAGTGCTATGCACAGTACTAGCTGTAATTGTGTTCAGACCTTGTATAAGACTGTTTTCTTTGCAAATCTCAAACCTGTAATACTTTTGTGAAATGTATTGAAACTTACTAAACGGAAATAGCATTAACTCCTTGAGAGTGTATGTGCAGCTAGCTGTAATTATTCCATTTATTCTGAAAAAAATAGAGATCATAAATGAGCATTTGCAAATGATTTACAATTGAAATATAATTAATCATCCAAACCAGACTGTGACACTGCTGTGGTGGGTCATATTGCTTAATTTGTGTTCTCCACAGCTGTAACTTTTTTCATTTCATTTACAACTCATACCCTTGCTGGCATTTGTCTGTAAGGAATGTTTAATGAAGAACTGTTGTTTTTACATATCTGAGGACCTGGCACCTGAACCCAGCAGGGGGGGAAGGACTGAGAGACATCAGGCTATGAATTCTTAATGTAATACACAGTTTCTTCCCGGAATATATGCTGACACCTGCATATACCTGTATTTACATGTTAACTTAGGGGGAAGTGTGGCTGGGGTACCAGTAATCCATATCTTAAATAGATTGATAAGGGGAAGGGTATTGTATGTGTCAGAGTAGTCTGTAAACCCTGAAGTACCCAACCAATGGGGAACAGGGGCGGGAAATTGCAGCCGGGATTTTGGGGGGATATAAGCAGGGCCTTTTTGCCCTATTAGGTGTGCCTACCTTTAGGTAGAACACCCGGTCTTGCAAAATCGTTATTAAAACATGCTTTGCTGAGAGATCCTGCCTGTGCCTATTGTATTTGCAAAATAATTGTTTCCTACATGTCCATTTATCTTTTCTGCATGACTGCCCTTTTGTTTATATTATGCATTATGTTTTTATTGTACACTGTCTGCTTGCTAAATTCCCTTTATACATGCTAAATCCCTATTTTAAGACGTTTTTAATATATTTACAGAAAATAGTCAGTATTTCATTCCTTGATTTATTCACATTTTGACAGTAATTGGTAGAAAACAATTTCTAGAATCTGATAGACCAAAACAAACCAAAAGAACAGCTGACAGAAAGCTTCTGCATGCTAGAGCACCAAGCATCCATCAGCTATCCAATGAAGTGGCATTTGTACTAGTATCATTTATACTTTTGTTGCAAAAAGAATTGTAATGTTGCATATTTCTAGTGAGTTTATCATAGAGTCATTTATGAAACAGTGGTTCTTTGTAAAGGTGTAGTATCTGTTGGACTTCCTGATGCCGTCAGAGACTGGAAAGACTTGTCTCAAACATTGTGCCAAAGCCCGGTTCTTCCAGCCCATGGATTGTCAAAGGCTAAAAGGAATCATGCCTCAAACATTGTAGCAGGAGATGGGCCACTCAGGATAAGGTGACAAGGTGAATTGCGATTTACATACCAACAACACGCCAAGGGGCCACAGACAGAGGCCGCCTGGCTGACAGTAGGAGGTGGGGGACGTGTTGGAGGGCACACAGCTGCACCTTCTGATACACCCAACATGGCACAAAAGGAAAAGCTGAGACCCTTCAAGATGGCCCAAAACTTGTCAATTTTTTGCAATCACTTCCCACCACCCCCCTGCCCCGACTTTTCCATCTTTTTGCAATAACACCTCTGCAAAAGACAAAAGAAAACTTATGCAAGCAAGCGACCCAGAGGGCTAAAAAAGCTCACCTACACCAGCACTGGCAGGGAACCCACCACCCTGAGGACCTCTCCGCCCACCAGCCTCGCCGCAGGAAAGCGGAGGCCATATATCATCAGAAATGTTCCATCATCCACACTGTGGAGCCATAAGAGTGGCTGGATCCCTCATCTTTTCTTTCTTCTTTCTCTTTGCTCTTTCCTTCTCTCCTTCTTTTTTTTCCTTTCTATATCACTATTTTTTGCCTCTCCTTCTGTGAGTGGTGTAATAACATCAGGCTCTGTGCACATTCACAGGCACGTCGCAAGAATTACAGAATCACAAAAATCACAAAATGTCAGGCATTGGAAGGGACC
>VWYH01002319.1:0-25630 GCA_013399365.1 Pampusana beccarii | reverse complement strand
TCACTGAAGCACAACAGTTTTCCACTTCCCTTGTTCACCTGGTCGGTGACTTTCCTCTTTATTCTGTAAAATGCATGTACAGTGGTGACAAGAGGGGAAATATGGTGTGGAATGGATAGAGAAAGTGATTTGACTGGGAAATGGCTCAGCAGGATGGGGAGAGGTTTGTTCTGCTGTGCTCATCCATCCCCTGATCAGCTTTGCAAGACAGTCCTGCAGCCAGCCAGGGCAGCGCAGGGGCAAGAGCTAACAGATGGAGCCCTGGGGAATGTATTGATCTAGATTTATTTAAATACAACGTGGTACTTATCTTCAGAATGATTAAAAATGTACATGTGCATGGCAGCCCCCCACACCAGCCCCCTTCCAGCTACATTCCTGACATTACAGCACTGACCTTGTGTCATCTTCTTAAGCTTTTCTTTTCCCTGAGGAAATGCAGGATCTGTGACAGCAGAGAAGGCTACAGTTACTCTTGGATATGGATCTCAAGGGTAGGAATCTAGTGTCAATTTAAAAGCAATGTGTTACAGTTTTTAAAATGGTAAAAGGATAACATAAAGCCATTGATACAGTGTTTAAAACAAATGAATCTTGCAACAGCATTTTTGCCTTTTAGCTTAAGGTGCCTGCTGCTGTTTTTTGGACTGATAAGCGTGTTGATATTAGAATGAAAGTAAATCAGGAAATACAAGCAGAGGGTACGATGGCAGTGCAATTCAGCAGCAGCTGGTGGATTTGCATCTTTCCTATGTCTTGTACATCATCGTCATCCTTTATCGCACAGGTGATAATCAAGTAAGTTGCCACCTGAGCATCGTCTTCTCTGTTTTCTGTAGGGTCTTGGATTCAGCATCGTGGGAGGTCAGGATTCTGCTCGTGGGCGCATGGGGATTTTCGTGAAGACTATATTCCCGAATGGAGTGGCGGCTACTGATGGAAGGCTTAAAGAAAGTATGGTAGACAGAATCCAACTGCATATAAAGGACCACAGGGAGGTATTATTTCAGACCAGCAAAAAAATTCAAGTACAGCTTTATTTAGGCACCCGGCCATCAGCAAGATGTAGTGCAGGATGTGACACACCCTGTTTGTCCATCCTGGGGAAGACCATTCATAGCAGTTAATTTGATTATATTTTTTATTGAGAAGGGGAAACTACAGCGTAAGGGAGGGTTTTTTTTTCCCCTTTCTCTTCAGTGAACTTTCTTTGCCCAAACTGTAAGCTGCAATTCTTCATTTGGAAAGGGTCATTGATAACAATGAAATGTATCTATCCAGCTAACATCTGGCTTAACGATGCTGGTCCAAGAAGGGGTTATACAGAGGGACATGCTTGGGAGAGGCTGTTTTGCACCCCTGTCCTCTCTGAGACTCTTGATACGATTTTGACATGAATCAACAAGTAAGAGTCATAACCAGAAAAAGAAAAGAGGAAGGATGGGATTGGCAGTAAGATCGCACAGATGGTTAGAGAAGTAGATATATGCTGGGTTTATTAGTGGTTTTCCACTCTGGATCTCTGAGCTGGACATCTAGCCTGCTCTGTTTGTCTCTGCACCCTGGTCCCAGCGCTCCAATGCCAGCCAGCCAGCCAGCCTCTTACTTCTGAAAGTGCAAAGTGACCATGTGTTAAGCTGGGTGGTTTACAACTCTTCTGCAGGGCCTGGGTTACTTCTCATCCACAGAAAGCTGCTCCTGTGTTACTTCTCTCAAGCTGCTCCTGTGTTACTTCTCTCCTTCTCATATTATCATTCTCCTCACTACATTTCATCACACTTGCTGTATTTGAGGCTGCTTTTGGTGCCAGCTCTCACACTTCCTGCCAGAGGGAAGCTCGCATCCCTGCAGCATAGGTTGTGCACTCACCATGGGAAGCCAGTAAGTAGCAGCTGTCCCAGAAGCCCAGCACCCTTTGCAGGCTATTCAGAGCTTGCATGCCCTTTTTTCTTTTTTTTAAACTGGGGCAAGGAAAGGAGAGGAGGGGTCGAGTTGGCTGATGCCATCACCCCATCTAATTTTGCACACATGCAAGTAAGATTGAAGGAAGTGGATCTGGATCCTGCTTACCAGTGTTCCTTTAACAAAATGAAGATATATCAACACAGGTGGGTAAGGTAGGTCAGCACAGATGTGTGTAAGTTGTAAGACCAAGAGCCTGGAAGCAGGTAGAAATGTGACAGGATGTGTTCTTTGGGGTGAGAAGGGCATCGCAGCATGTGGACTACTCGCCTGTCCGCAGGCATTTAGTGAGAGGACACATTTGCTTTCTGCAGCAAGGCCAGTTTTCTCTAAAGAGGCTTCGGAGCGATGTGCTGTAGTGTTTCACTTAGATTCTTGTTTCTCCTCTTGATACACACAAAAGAGAGGGAGCTTTGTAGTCCTGTTGAACTTCCTGTTGTGAGCATTTATTTTTAGACTTGAGTTAAAATCCATAGTGTTTACATTCTATCTGTTAGTAGGAGAATGCCAAGCTAAGCATATCTGTTGAAGAATGGCCTTTACTCTGCCAGTTCCTCACTATTAACTTGTAAAGGCATTAAGAGAAGTGAAAATAAACTGAGAACAGTAAAAGGCTTTTTACTGAGCAGTTAATTGGAATCCTTATAGTAGTGGGTCAGCTTATATGTAGGAAGGGGTTTTTTTGCATCTCTATATAGTCTGTATATTGCTGAGTTTATTTTTTTGTATCTCATTGCCAGGGGATGAAATCCTAGAAGTTAATGGAGAGTCTCTACAAGGGCTGACCCATCAGGAGGCCATTCAGAGGTTTAAGGTAACAGATGTACTAGAGCAGAGATTGATGTCATTTAGCACCCTGGGATTTATATTGTTTTGCTGCCACAAATTACTCTATGCAGTTTTACTGGCAAACGTTAGTGTATCATGTCACCTTACTGGGGTTCTCTGGTGTCTCTCCAGCAACTCAAGAAAGGAGTGGTGACCCTGACCGTGCAGACATGGCTGCGCAGCCCCAGCCTCATGCCCAGTGCGTCTCCCACGTTGCTGAGCCGCTCCAGCTCCCCCAGTTCCAGCGCCAGCGGTGGCACGCCGGTCCCAGGCCCTGATGAGGCGGACGGTTCCTCCTCCAGCCGCAAAGGACCTGGCCCAAAGGACAGGATTGTCATGGATGTGACGCTCAATAAAGGTGAGAGTCCATTGAAATGGGCTTGGAGAACGAAACCCTGCTTCTTAGGGGAGTTTTTGGAAATAGGCTAGGGGCTCTGGTGTCCAGGCCACCTACCCATGTCCATCTGATCTTGAACCACAGGATGGGGGAGAAAAACATCCTCTGATGCAATAAAGAATGAAGAGTTCTCCCTTCCACATTTTACTGCTCCAGAGTGAGGAGACTTCCAGGTAGCAGTCAGTGCCTGTGCTGGTGAAAGACGGAGGCTGTGAGATACCAGGCAAATGGGAGTCAGTTTCTGGGCAGCCCAAATGGCCATGCCCTTCCTGTAAAGGGCGGCTCTGTGGAAGGCAAAGCCACGCAGAGTGCTCAAAATAGCCCAGGTGAACTGTTGGAGCTGCTGCCTCAGATGTGCTCTCACCAATAATTGCGCAAGATAAACTTAGATCATATGCTAAATGTTGTGGGACGAATATGCCTATTTTAAAGGCTTGAAATGTGCTGATTTTAAAGGTAGGATTAAAAGTTTGGAGGGAGGAGGTGAGATGTCCAGCAATTCCTACCTTAGGAATGCTGTTACCTGAAGGAAAACAGAGGTGAAAGTGGACAGAGGAGATCACTGAACCTGAGATAATGCCTCACCTTTCTTTGTGCCTCTTTGCTGAAGGATACCATGCAAATATTTAACAAAAGAGAGCAGTAGAGTTGGCGGCATCATCTGTGCTCACATTTTCTGCAATAATTTTCAGTGACATTTTTGTGGGATTGCTACCCGCACTTCTTTGTGCTGTGGAGCAGATCAGAACTTGTGTGACATTTGTAGGAGGTTCCCACAGCACACAGAAAATTTGCTGGGAGTGGAGCTGGTTCCTCTCAATGGTGGATCTCAGAAAAGCCAGGATCAGATATTTTCAATCCCGATTTCCAGTGTTGGTCTTGGCTTCCTGATTGACTGCACCTTAGGCCAGCCCTGAAACAATACATGAGTCTTGGTCTCAAATGGGATGTGGGAACACAAACACTTGTGTGTCCTGTGTGATTACAATCTGTGGGGAATAACAGTACTTTTCTTTGTACCTTTTGTTTTGCACAGAGCCAGGGGTTGGGCTCGGCATTGGTGCCTGTTGTCTCACGCTGGAAAACAGTTCTCCGGGGATCTACATTCACAGCCTGGCCCCAGGATCAGTGGCTAAAATGGATGGCAGGTTAGGGTTAGTTAAAGCAGAAACATGCTGGATTGGTTTTGTAATAAAATTGATGGAGACTTTGTTTTCGCTAATTGGTTGGTTTAACAGGGAGGGGATTTATACCTACGAGTTCACCGCAAAGAGAACATTTAAATAAAGACATTTCAAAGAGGTATAAAATATTGAGGAACCATTATTCTGTGTGCTGGAAGCAACATAATCATTAGCATGTTTTTTTTTTTTAATTCGCTATACAGAAAACTGAGCCTAATAGCACCCATTGAGAAAGGGGAGCAGCAAGCAGTGCAGCCTCCTGTCTTTTTATCAGAGCTGCAGCCAGAGACCTCAGGTTGGGAGGGAATTTGCAGAGCTCTGCTAAAAGCTCAGTCACCTGAAACTCTCTTAAAAAGAGCTGGGGGAGATGTTCTTACAGCTGACTGTGCCCAGGGGAGCAGCAGCGCTTTTCTGCCCTTAGTGTCTGTCTGGCAGGATCGCTGCTGGCCAACCTGCCCATCTCATTTACTCTGTCATGGAGTGTGGATGTCGTTAAGGAACCACAAGAGACAAGCAATCATTCCAAGGGTTCTCCTGTGCTTTACATTGGATTAACTGACAGGAAGTTATTTGTTGGTTGTCTCCTGGAGGTGTCATTTTCAAAAATCATCTTCTGCCTTTCTGTGTTCCTGCGTAAATGCTGGTGGGTGCTCCAAGCATCACTCAGGAGGGGAAGCTGCACTCAAGACCTGTTGGGTCTGCTTGATCCACACAAGTCATGTGGGCACTGGTACAGAGAGGCTGAGCAGATGCCTTGCTTTGACATGGATAGAGAGTGACTTCTGTTTCCTTGCTCACCAGGAAAACTGTGATAGAGCAGTTTGATTTTTTGGCATAAGATAAGAAGATAATTTTATGGTGGCATCTCTACCAAAACCCTTGAAAGTTCCTACTATATAGGAATGTCTATAGGAGACAGTATTTAGTGCTAACTTGATTTTTTGTAAGCCTCTTCAGAAAAGATTGCGGTGTTGGTTGCATCTGTATGTAACAGCTGTATTTTTTATTAGGCTTAGGTGATTGATTATGTCCAGGCGTGCTTCCCAGATTTCTAGCTTGCTTCTTTGAGACTTTGCTTCTGTTATCCTGTCAGCAGTTTATGGCTCCATAAGCCAAAACTTGCAGGATGGTTTTGATTTTTTGGAAACTTTGTTAATTGAATAGTGGCTTTGCAATACCAGAGTGGGGTTGAATCCAGCTCCTCCATATCTGAGCTGCCCCTCTCAATCATGCACCTATATAAGTGACTCCATTTGTTTTGTTTCTAATAGTTGTGTAAATCTAAAATATGGGCAGAGCAGCAGCATGATTACACAACCGATAGGTCACCCGTTGCTCTCTTGCGGCTGTACCAGAAGTACAGGTTACTGAGGGCTGCCATGTGTAATTGCCATTTTGCCTTTGGCGTGTGGACTCACAGTGGAAACTCATTTCCATTGTCACAAGTAGCCCAACATAAATCAGCAGTAGTAGATTGTCTGAGAGTGCCTGCTTAAATAAAATGCTTTAGTAATTATGGAGATTGCCTTAATGGTATCCCTAGTTGATGATCTTTTCTTTTGAATAGTTCCAGATGTCCAAGCACAATGAGCAAGAGTTGAGAAACTGGGAAAACAAAACTACATAATCTATGCTTTCCTCTCAGAAGAGTTGTTTTTCTGTTGTGTGTGGGGTTTTTTGTTTTGTTTTCTTTTGGGTTTGTTTTGTGGGTTGGTTTTTTGGGTTTTTTTGTTTGTTTTTGCTTTGCTTGGGGTTTTTTTTTGTGATTTTGTTGTTGGTTTTTTTGGTTTTGCCTTTTTAATGGTTCTGATGTTAATTTGAAGAAAATACCAGCTTATCAGGCTCGGGTTTTTTTTCCCTGGAGTCATTTCATAAACTCATATCTAAATCATTAATTTCTTATCAGTGTTTGTGTTAAGAAATTCAATGTGATGGGAATGAACAACCCATCTGAATCTAATTTTTCTTCTTCTGTGCTCAACAAATATCTGAATGCAAAACTGGAATTGAAGTTTGCTTTCAACCTGGTCCAAATGCAGCTAGTTTTCTCTGTAGATTTAATATGGTTTGTAGCATGGACGGTAAGTGCAAAAGGGATCGCTGAACCTCCCCCCAAAGTCAATAGGTCTTAAAGCATTCGTGTCACTGCGACCGAGTGCAAGACTGGCTTCTTCACAAGTCAGATCTTTTCCAGACACTTACATCCTTGAAAATTCTTGGCCATCAGTTGAAAGCACAAATGTTTTTGTAAAAGGCAGATGTTACTGTCTGGCTCTATGTGTCTCTGCAGTCGGGGTGACCAGATCCTGGAGGCAGATTCAGTGAGTCTACATCACACAGTGTTAAGTGAAGCCTATGCCATCCTGAGCGAATGCGGTCCAGGTCCTGTTAGCCTCATCATTAGTCGGCATCCTAACCCAAAGGTGAGGAGAAAATGTATTAGTGTATCTGGATCATTTTCATTTGGCACTGCAATTGGAGTCTTGCTGTCGGGAAGGCAGCAAATGAAGAATACTGGATTTTTCTTTCTATGGCCTGTGTTGTGCAAGAAGTCAGGGTTCTAATGATGCCTTCCGGTTTTGTAAGTTGTAGCAATGCTGGACTGTCCCTGCTGCTTTGCACTTAGCCACTGATTTTTTCTGGAACCACTTGAGTGAAGTGTTTCCACCTTCCTTGGTAATTGGACCAAGTGACAACGCAAATATGGCACACGTCTTCTTCCCTTTTAAAGTTATTTTGCAGTTAGTTTGTCTTGGAGTAGAACATAATTTAAGGCCGGGAATATACGTATCAACAGATTGAACTAATCAGCTGTAATAAAGTAGTAAGAATACTGTTTAAAAGAAACCCTAAAATCTGTCCAAAGATCAAAGTTTTCCTTCAGGAATTAAAACATGAGAATCTGGAATGTACTGCCACTGTGAAATCTGTGCAAGGGCAATTTGGAAATAAAGCTGTGTTTACAAAGTGGGTATTTTCAAGCAATTTTTAAAAATTGATGATAGAAGATAAAAGCCTTTTAACCAAGCTATAGGGAATAATAACTTCTTTTATTTCAATATTTCAAAGAATTTCACGAGTGTACAAAACCTTCCTGTTTAAACAGGAATTAAGCTGTAAAAATATTAGCTTGAGTGGGACCAGAGAGCTCTGACTTTTGAACTCATAACAACAAATGGGGGCCTTAATAAATGCGTATCTAGGAGAACTCAGGTTTCTTATGTTATAATTAATTGCGTATTTTCTGCTAAATCAAATACACAAACAATAGACAAAGAGAAGTCTACTGCCTCATTGCTGTGAGGCCTTGTGCTGCTAAAAAGAAAGAGGCTACGGTTCTGTTAGCTAAAGGTAAGCACGGAGGGGGTAAGAATTGGGCTTATAGCCTAAGATAACAGTATTTCTAGGGAGTCTGTATGCTGTGCTGAGCCGGCACGACAGTTTCATTTGATTTCATTATTAAGGCATATAGACTTTTTGGGGAGTCGGTAAGTAGCATGAAATAAAAACTCCCATGGAGTGAAGCCTGTCCTCTCTCCTCCATCCTTCATCTGGCTGTGGTGGTGGCTTGGAAGCCAACGAGTGACCTAACCAAGTATCTGCTGAGAAGATGAACTGAGTTCAGCTAATTGCTTGCTATTACTCAGTAACAGAGGGAAACTATTAAGTGGCTCCTGTTACAGTTTTCCATAAGTGATATTTAAAATGACAACAAACCCTTTGCCAAGAAATGCTGAGGAAAGCTAAAAGTTGAGCTGGAGAGACCCTAAAGCATTTTTCCCCCCAGGCAGTATTGAATCCACAATCTCTCACAGTTGGATCTTTGAAGGAGTGTCCATATGCAGACCCGTATTTGTCATTATGTCACTGTTACCCTTTTTCTGACAGTGTTGGGAGATCTACAGGAGTGTGGGGGGTGTTTTGTTTTATTTTATTAGGTCTTAATAGTACCCCAGACTTCAGATTGTAGTTAGAAATTAGCTTGTCCCTCTACATTTTGCTCTGCACGAGTGGTACAGGATGCTAAAAATCAACACTGGCAGAGCTTGCAGAAGTGTGGATTTTTGGTTAGATTTAAACAAATACTGCAGTCTGCCCAGCACCTAGTTTTCCTCCTGGGACATCTTGTACCCAAGTTTGCATAAAGGTCCTGGAACATACTCTCAATAGCTTGGTCTGTGTCCTGGAGGAACTCCCTGTGCTTCAGGAGCCTGGAGACCTTTGGTTCGCTATAAGGTCATGCCACAGGCTGAAAACAGAGATGTATTTCTACGAAGACTCATGTTGTTTTAAACAGTTTTATACCTAATGTCTCATTTTATGACACAAAAGCTCCACAGTACATTTGGTTGCTGAATATGTTCACTTCAGTGTTTTCATGTACTTCCAAGAGAAATACCACAACATTTTCTTTCTTCTTGTTATTCTCAGTGAATGCGGCATTTAAACTATGTTTAAACTGCTGAGTTTGCTTAGGAATCTTTTGAATCTGCATGGTGCAGAAAGATTTGAGTTTCTAGTCTCTATTTATGCTGAATTTTAAGTAATGTAAAGCGATGTGTATAGAAATTATTTTTGACAGAACTAACCACTTTTGATTTTTAAACATATACTCCTGCAGATGAGTTGTTCCTGTCATAAAGTTATATGGAGTTTTCTAGTAATAAGAATTAAGTGCATGGCAGTAATTCAGGACAAAACTAGCAAATATTGTAAGCCAGTATTTATTCTTGAACCAGAGAAACATTAATTACCAATTGCCAATTTAGGTTTTCTTTTTAAAAGCAAGGAGAAGATAAATGAAAATCAAAAAGACAGCTAACATCTTGGGAAGTCTAATATTCACCTAGTAGGTTAAACGTAGAATATCTTCTGTTGCTGATGTATGCTTGTACAAAGCAGTCTTTGTCTATTTAAGGTGATATTTTCTCAATNTGGGAGATCTACAGGAGTGTGGGGGGTGTTTTGTTTTATTTTATTAGGTCTTAATAGTACCCCAGACTTCAGATTGTAGTTAGAAATTAGCTTGTCCCTCTACATTTTGCTCTGCACGAGTGGTACAGGATGCTAAAAATCAACACTGGCAGAGCTTGCAGAAGTGTGGATTTTTGGTTAGATTTAAACAAATACTGCAGTCTGCCCAGCACCTAGTTTTCCTCCTGGGACATCTTGTACCCAAGTTTGCATCAAGGTCCTGGGACATACTCTCAGGAGCTCACGTTGTTTTAGACAGTTTTATATTTAATGTCTCATTTTATGACACAAAAGCTCCACAGTACATTTGGTTGCTGAATATGTTCACTTCAGTGTTTTCATGTACTTCCAAGAGAAATACCACAACATTTTCTTTCTTCTTGTTATTCTCAGTGAATGCGGCATTTAAACTATGTTTAAACTGCTGAGTTTGCTTAGGAATCTTTTGAATCTGCATGGTGCAGAAAGATTTGAGTTTCTAGTCTCTATTTATGCTGAATTTTAAGTAATGTAAAGCGATGTGTATAGAAATTATTTTTGACAGAACTAACCACTTTTGATTTTTAAACATATACTCCTGCAGATGAGTTGTTCCTGTCATAAAGTTATATGGAGTTTTCTAGTAATAAGAATTAAGTGCATGGCAGTAATTCAGGACAAAACTAGCAAATATCGTAAGCCAGTATTTATTCTTGAACCAGAGAAACATTAATTACCAATTACCAATTCAGGTTTTCTTTTTAAAAGCAAGGAGAAGATAAATGAAAATCAAAAAGACAGCTAACATCTTGGGAAGTCTAATATTCACCTAGTAGGTTAAACGTAGAATATCTTCTGTTGCTGATGTATGCTTGTACAAAGCAGTCTTTGTCTATTTAAGGTGATATTTTCTCAATAAATCAATATACAGCGCGTAATTGAGTTAAAATTGTGCTGTAACGGCTTCATTTCATTTCCTTATGTCTGTTGCTGTGTCATTTGCACAATGTGGCATTTCGATGTGGTCTTCACGAAGTCAGCAGGCTTCTGCCTCCTGGCCTCTGCAAGAGAGTGGCAGGGAGAGAATCTGAATCAGGGGACCGGACTTAGGAGCTCCCAACTAGGTGGTCTTTACTGCATCTTTAAAAACAGTAGCATATCTGAAATGAGTCATGTATTTGTAGTGATAAGTGGTCAGAGTTCTATCTTCATTACATCTACCCTGTTTGAGCTCTGTCTTCCACCTCACTTCAGGTTTCTGAGCAGGAGATGGATGAAGCGATTGCATGCACTACCCACCAAGAGAGCAAGGACACCAGCTCCTCTCATGTCACAGGTAGCAGCATGTTTTCTCCTAACATCTGTTGTTTTCCAGATGCAGGAGGGCTTAAGGATGTGCTCTTGGGCTCCCGACACCAATATTTTGAGGGCACTCAAAATAGCAGAACAGTTTGGGGCATGCAGTCACTCTGTCCACTGCAGAAATTTCAGCAAAAACACCCAGTTCACATGGATCAACTCTGTAGCTCATGTTCAAAGCACAGAATCATAGAATGTCCTGACTTGGAAAGGGACCCACAAGGATCATTGAATCCAACTCCCGTCCTTGCATATGACAACTCCACAGTTGACACCATGTGTCTGAGGGCATTGTCCAGTCTCTTCTTGAACACTGTCAGGCTTGGGGCTGTGACACCTCCCTGGGGAGCCTGTTCCTTGCTTTGATTCTCTAGGCTGCCATGAGCTGAAAGGAGGTTTGCCAAGAGCTGGTTGCTCATCCTCTCTTCAGGATGAATGAGAAGATCAATGTCCCGGTAGGGAAAGGACAGGAGGAATCAACTCCATCTGTGTACACTTTTCCACGTAGGTGGCCAAAAAAAAGAGAAGTATTGATGTGTCCATCTGAAGAAGTCCAGATATTGCATTTTAATCTTCGGGGTCATGTAAAAATCTGTGATCTGGCAATTGTCTGATGTTTTTGAACTCCAGACTTAGCACTTCCTCAAATTGTACAGGTAAAAGCAAACTCTTGGCAATGGGAGAGTGACTAAAAGGGTGATCTTTAGACATAAATGTTAGATTTGTAATTATCCCCTTTGTATCTGTGTCAGCTGTTTTTTTGAAGTAGACCTTTCCAGTGGCTGCTGATTTGTCTTTTGAGGTTGCACCTAGTCACCAGCGTGCTCCAACGGAGGAGGGAGACTATGTCCTGCTCATCTCTTCTTCAGAGCTCTGTCGTGGGCCTGGCTGGCATAACGTGTCTCTGTCATAGTGTTTCCTCTGATCTGAGAGCAAGCTTGTTAGATGTTAATTAAATCTCACTTTAGGAAAGCAAGTGAAATAATAAGCGGGATTAAATGCAGCCTCCAGCTCAAGAAGGTGAATGAGGAGCTTGTTTGAATATATGGACCACAACTTTAATTTTTGGCATCTAACTAAGCTGTGTTTAACAGGAGCTGTTCAAAAAACCCCATCTCCTACTGCAAAGGCCAAGCAAGGAGAGACCTCATCTCCCCTCAGCTGGACTATGAAGCGCTTTCTGGAGCCAGCAAGCCAGGTGAAAGGATTTAGGTGTAATAAATACAGCGTGTGCTTCAAATTCAGCCTTTACTAAAGCTCGTAGTTGATCAAGGAGATCCAAACCATACCTTGATGCTCCTTCCCTGTCACATGGGCTCCATAAAAGAGTTGGTTCCTTATGCCACACATTTAAGTCGTGAACAGCAGCAAGCTCCTGTTCATGTGTGTGACTGTAGCCTTTGGGAGCCATGTGCAGAGCATGGCACAGAAGGCCGTGGGCTCCCACCTCCTGCCAGCTCAAAGGCACCCTTGCTCTGTGGGACACAGAGATGGAATTAGCAGGAGTCACCTGAGCCTGAGGGCAGAAGGCTGAGTGCTTGGTCTCTATATAGCCGTTGCGGTGGAAAAGTCTCTGGTTTTCCTGGGAAAGCCAAAGCAGCCATACAAACTGTGTCCAGAGTTACTAACCCTTCCATCTCTCAGTGCAGAGGGTGTATAAAGGGAATTACGTAAGTGGATAGTTTCATCCCTTGTTTCTATGTTGAACCGCATCTGCAAAGCAGTGGGATTTGGAATCCTTTTTTAGTCATTATACTGGCTAGAAATGTATTGATGTGCAGCGTTTTCAGCCATGCAAATTTGACAGTTTGGCGCTCAATATGCTGAAAAGTCCTCTGTTCTAATAATTAGCTTTAGACTTCCGTTATTGACATGGCAATGTGACTGGACTTCATGGTGCTTGCAGGCAGATAGGGGCTTTAAGCATTGACGATGTGTGGTCACCAGGCTCACTTCTTTTCAGCAGGGATCTGTCAGCTCTGAGGCAGAGCTCTCCCAGTACTTCTCTCACGACAGCATGACCCAGCTCCCCTTCTCTGACACTGTAACCAGCTCAAGCGACGAAGAGCAGCTTCGTCAGAAGAACAGAAACAGTTTGTTGGATGATGGCTCTCTTCTTCCTGGCAACCTGAGTAAGTGGCGGAAATGCGTCTGGTCATTTGGCTAATGGGGGGAGAGTGAGCACTGGTTTGTTTCACAAGAGAGTTTACGGTGCTGCCTGGTAAGAAATGCCTGGTTGCGTGCTGCAAGCCGGTGCTGATCAGACGAAATTCTGGAAAATGGCTTTACAACAGTGCTCATAAATGCCTGTTTCCATGGTGTTTTGTCCAAATTGCTGCTCTGATTAGGTGGAAATGACTTTATTTGATTGGTTTGGCTAAAACTAGATTGACAGCACTGCAGGTTTTTTTTTCAAATGACAGATGATCATCTGATTGATTACATTTAAATGAAAGTGATCATAGTGACACCAAGTAGACAGTTTCAAAATGTCACATATAGCAGTGTAAAAACAATCAAATGGTAAATTTGACATAGATATTTTGCATGTATATCTTTCTCCCCACAACAATTGACTGAAAGAATCTTATATTGCCTTACTGACATGCAGCTGATCTCAAATTCGAAGGATATTACATTGTTTCTCCCTTTCCTGTGCTTCTGAAGTAATGTCTTTGTCCACAGCTTATTTTTCTCTGGAAATTCATTATTTAATGCTGAAAAGCATTTTTACATTAAAAACAAATGAAAAACCCCTCAAAAAACAAACAAAAAATAAAATATTCCCCCCCCCCCCGAAGACCCCAAAAACAACCAAAACCAAAACCCAAAAACCAAAAAACCCAAACCAACCAACCAAAAAACCAAGAAAACCCACAACAGCAAACCAAAAAACTTTCTACAAAATAAGATGCAATTCTTTTAAAAGAATATGGGAAGGTTTCTCAGTTTTATTACTCTTTAATTTGGAACTGATTGTTGTATGCTTACGTCTCCGTTCAGGAAAGCATTTCTCAGTCACTGTGAATTGATGCAGGGAGTCCTGAGCATAGATTTATGCAAGATGTGAAAGAAATTCTGTTGTTTCCAGTAAAATGCACATGTGAATTTGCATCTCTTTCTTCCTTGGGTTATAGCCATAATTTAAAAATAAGCTGAAAATAGAACCAGATGTGCCATGCACAGATTTCAGGAATTACCCATAAGTTGTGGCACTATCTGCCATCCGTCTTGCCGTTTACTGTAATTAGGGGAAGGACATGTAAAACTGCTTTTCACCTTATGAGGAGATCTTAGGCTTCCTCTGCAAACAGAGCCACATGTCCTCTACTGCAGTCAAATGCATGGTATTAAAAATCACCCATAAATGAAATTAAATATATATATATATTTATTTTTTTCCCCCTAGCTACTAGAGAAGCGGGAATGGCAAAGGCAAATGGTCTGGCTTCTCCAGCCAGTGGGAGATCATCTAGCCCTCACAACAAGCACATTGAGTCTGTCCGACCCGGCATCCTCAGCGACAGCCCCAAATCTGCCCGTAGCCCCTTTCATCGACAGAGGAGGGTTGTTTTCTATGATGGTGACGTTAGTGATGACGACGAAAGTTCCCACTCGCAAAGAAGCCAGAGGGCCAAGAGCCAGGAGGATGCTGGCATTGTCGTTTCAACCTCATCTGTAGAAATTGATGATGAGAGCCAGGACAGCGTGTCACCTAGATATAGCGGCACGGAGACATGTTCCCCTGTCTTCACTAGCTCTGTGGAGTCTGCAGACAGCACAGTGGGGCAAAGTGACTCTCCTTTCTTCCCCATTATAGCATTTGATTACTCAAGTGTGCCTGAAGTTCGTCTTGGCAGCCTGAGTCTGAGGGAGCTCCGGGAAGCACAGCTCGAATCTAAGAGGTCGCCAAAACTTGAGCACAGAGCAGTCACACGAGTGAAAAGCATGATGAGCACTGAGTGTCGGAGCCTTCAAAGACAGAGGACAGAGGAGCATGGCTCTTACAGCAAGCCTGTTGCGAGGACACTCCCTCACAGCAAGAAGTGTGAAGCACCCGACGAGGCTGGGCAGAGCCAGGGTGAAATAGTCACTCTGGTTCGCAATGAGCATGAGTCATTTGGCCTGGATTTGGAAATCCAGGCCATGCCTTTAAAGGTTGTTGTCACGGGGCTGCGGCCAGGTGGACCAGCAGAAATGGTAATATTCTCATTTGAGTTGCTTTATTGTGACTTGCTATCACTTTGCAGGGAGTAGTAGTAGTATTAAGCAAGTGAACTGTTGAGAGTAAATGCAGAGGAGATGTTTGTCCCTGCTTGGCAAAACGTCTCATCCCATGTTGTTCTGAAGCTGCTGTTGTATGAAGTGTTTCTGATTCAGAAGTGCACCCTTGGCTTATTCAAAACTAAGAAAGTCAAGAGGCAGATTCACTGAGAGGGACCGATACCCATTCGCAGTCACCGTTTTGAGGGAATACTGTTCTGTTGTTTCCTTTCTTTTTACCAGAGGCAAATACAAAATAAGTAAACTTAGTGGTAAAAATATTTATTCTTTTATATGCACATATTCCTGTGTTATACAAATCTAGTACCAAGAGGCCTTAGATGTTGGCCATGTTTGCCAAGCACCATGGTGGTACCAGTAACGCATTGTTCTTCTGCACCTACTTGTGTGGATGCTTGCTTTGTGCTGGATGTGTAATTGCTGACCTAGATGCAAAGGTGAAGAAGGAGGAGGGAAGATACTCTGTGTACAAAGCTGGATGTAGCGTTTTTAATCTAATTAGCAGCAACTAAGGTAAAAGGGGATATATCGTGTCAGTTTGAATTGGGCTGCAAGAGCTGGGGATTTTGGTTCTGTTCTTCCCTTTTTCTCTGACCTATTGTGCAGTGTTTAGAAACATACTTATGCTTTTACCTTAAGAGCTCAGTCTCTGCCCAATTTAATTATTTAGGAGAATCCCATTGGTCCAATGGGAGGTTATGACCAGGAATATAATTCCTACATTAAATGCAAAAATGATAGAGCATGTCCCAGTCCTGAAGAAGCTAGGGCTGATTCGTCCCAGTTCATTTAAATGAAGAGGGCTATGACCTCCATCCTGATACTGATCTCTCAGAGAACCCAGCAGCTCTTTTGACCTTCCTGTTTTAGATTGATCATTAATTTCTCTACTGGCAGAAGCACAGTCTGCTCTTTATTTACATTTTGGCAAACTGACAGCAGTGGTACCTGTGATCTGCAGTTATGTGAAACAAGGAATGTTGCTTATAAGATGTTAGTTGCTTCCCTGCAATCTTTGCCCCTGTGGCAGGGTTTCTGAGGTGTATTTATAATTTCCTTGGATCTGTCATTGCATCAGGGATCAATGGGCAAGATGGCTGTAGGAGATGAGATAACTACCATCAACAGTATCCCAGTCAGTAAGATGACGTATGAGGAAATCTGCTTGCTTATGCAGTGTCTTCCCACATCCGTAACCCTGGAGATCCAGAAAGCATCATCAGGTGAGAGAGTAGTTTTGATTTCATACCATTTATTACAAGTACCAGTGAAAAAAATTCCACTGGACCAGCTATGTCTGATCTTCTGCTGCCCCAGCTTCCCACATGGATTCAGAGAAAAACCAGAGGGTACATTGCATCTGCATTGGTGAGCCAGGCAAAGCACTCCATCACCAAACCAGGTTTCAGGGTCCTCCTGAGCACTGTGATGAGGCGAGCAAACCTATTCCTGTGTGCAGCATTCAGAGCTCCTGCTCACAGCATGTCCTGCCTGACAGTGTTTGCTGAGGTCCAAGTCATTTCATGCAGATCTGGAGTGAACTCAGCAGCAGCCCTGTCCTGACAACCCCTTTTACTGCTGTGCCTGTTCAGTAAATATATTGACCCTTTATAATCGCATTTGTCTCTCTTAAAACTGAATTTTAAGTAATGGTTTTATGAATGGTCAATAAGATAATCAAAGCTTGCTTCCTTTCTCCCTTCTCCCTTCTCCCTTCTCCCTTCTCCCTTCTCCTCTTTCTTTTCTCTCTTTCTCTCTCTCTTTCTCTCTCCCTTTCCCCTCCCTCCCTCCCTTTCCTTCCTCTCTTTCTCTCTCTCTTCCTGTCTCTCTTTCTTGTTTAAATGGAAATATTTGATACCTCCTTAGTTTCTCGTCAGGGCTGATTTATGTTGCTACAGCAATGTATGTATCTCCAATGACTGTACAAATCATGTGGTGTGGAAATTAATGTTTGCAAAAGAAAACCATACTTTTCAAATTCAGGAATAACATAATATTTTGCTTCATTTTAGCTTATGATCTTTTTCATGAACCTATTAATACCTGGGAGCCTAAAGTGCTTCCAGATGCTTCTAGTTCCAGTTGTTCTTTAAGGAATCCCTGGTTTGGCAGAGTCCTGTTCTTGTTTCCTCAGATTGCTGTGGCTTTTGCAGGCGAATAGTGTTGATGGAGGGGCATATTAGCACTCCTTTATCAGGCAACTCTTCTGCTTTACCCTCCCCCTCGACCTGCCCCACTGGCAGAGAAGAGGATCTCTTCAGTGTGTGAACCAGCACGCTGATGCAGGACAGTACTTCAAATCCCAACCTGCCTGCTTGAAACTGCTCTGTCGTCTCCCCCTTTGTTGACTTCAGGGGGAACCTGCGCTCATTAACATGAATACCTAAATTAAATGTTACAGGTAATCCCGCAGATTTGTGCATGGATTAGGGAGATGTTCTGGCATGTTGGAGTGAGCAGGAAAACATGCTGACTCTGTGAATACACCGCTCCTTCTCCATGTACTTTCTGGGCCTCATCTGGTAGTAACTGGCCTCTAGAAAGCATCTGCAGTGGGGATGCGTGTTCCAAAACTAGTGTAGAAAGGTGCAAGCAGATGCTTAGGGTGAATTGCTGGAAATTTAAGAGCTGGAGAAGTGAGTGAGCTGGAATGTGTTGGAGCACAGCAGTGACAAGGAGCTCAGCGTGTTGACCAAGAGTGGGTTAAACGTGTATTGGAAGCAAGGAAAGGTCTGTGCCAGAAATCCTGTACAGCCCATATGCTTAATGCTCGTAGAACATCACCCATGCATGTCACATTAAACACCTGCAGAAGTGCCGAGATGATCAGAGTCAAGTTGTTCATGCACAGCTCGTCACTGTGTTGTTACCTGTTCACCTTTGTTTGTTATGCCAGGGCTTTGTGTACTCTCTGCAGTCTATTGGAGACATCTTCGATCAAACAAATGATGAGAAGCAGTACCACTCAGTCTGACTTACTGCCCACTGACAGTTTGGTAGTGGCTGCTTGACTGCTGAAATTTCAAAGATGAGAATTAAGCAGGTCATGACTACTCACCTTGGCTGAGTGGATTGCTCCCTCCTGTGTGCTACTGAAGTACACAGGGTTGTGATTAATTTGAGTTGTTGTAAACATCATTACAGAAGAGGAGGAGTGCAGAGCAAAAGGAAAACATGTAGTCTGAATGCACGGGTGTCTATTTTGGGTAATAAAACCTGGTGTATTGTGTATCGCTTCCCATATCTGACAGGATTTTGCTTCTTTTTTTGTTTATTTTTCTCCTGATGCAGCTGTCAGCAGATATACAAACCTCATCCTGTCTCCAGGGATAGACAGTCAAAATCAGGCTGATGTCAACAGCATCCTTGCAACTGAGGAAGAACTGAGTACTGGGAAGCAAGAAGTGGCAGGTTTGCAAGGTGCCAGTGGCGGCTGCATGGTGGAGAGAACAACACTGCCACCTGATGCCACCAGCAAAGGCGTGCAGAAAGGTACTGTGAAAAGCAGCCGCACTGAGGACTGCGCTGCCATCCCCATCACTGATATTGATGACTTGCTCAGCCAAATGGGCGCTCCCGAGAGCCGGGCCTCGCGCACCCCGTCGCGAGCGGAAAGCCCCCTCCGAGATGGTTACACCACGATGTGCTGCTGTGGGACTGATGAAGGCTGTCCTGGTTCTGAGCCACAGCCAGCCAAGGAGGAGCTGCTGGAAAAAACTAGGAGTTGTGAAGCTAATGCACAGGCAGTTTTGGGGCTGTCTGTGTTGGACTCCATTAACACAGGCAAACTTTTTACTGTGAATAAAAACTCTTTAAATAACTATTCTAGAAATTTTAGCAGCTTAAATGAGGATGAGTTTCCTGCAGCAAGCTCTCTGCAAGATAAGAGAAGCGACCCGTTTCCAAAATCTATGTACGGAGCTGCAGAGGATTCTCACTCAGACACGGAGTCTGTCACGGAAAACTTCGATAGTGCTAATGAGGTGTTGCTTGGGCTGTGCACTGCTGCTAATGCCCCCACAGTCTGTACTGTAATGGAGTCAGATGAGGAGCAAATTGAGATTTGTTGCATGAACGATGAGCCACAAAAGCCTGCAGAGGAACAGCATCTCACATCTGTGACAAGCTCATCCTCTCTGTCCCTGCTGCACCCCTATGGCAGCAAAGTTTTGCAAACTGAGGGCTGTGCAATGTGTGGGTCACTGGAGACAAGCATCAATAAACTTGGCTTGGAGGATCACGGTGGTCCCACTCCATGTCCCTCACAGTGTTTGAATGTGTCCTCTGCATCCTTGTGTACTCCTTCCTCAGTTTTCCTGCCAGAGAAAGACATCCTAAAGAATTCAGTTACTATCGGTGATGTTTACTCTTCCTGTAACAATGGTGCCTTAAGTACAGAAGATCAGGTGGATGCGAGGAACAGTGGTGGACATATGAAATGCTGTGAATCCATTGAAGAGGGAGAGTCTCTGCACTGCAGAAAAATAAGCTTTTGCTCTGCTAGAAATGTCAATGGCTTGGAGAATGACTTGCTTGAGAAAGAAGGATGTCATGATGAGCAGAGATCCAAATCTGAAAATGAAACGGCAGTTGATGACTGTAGTCATGCTGTTAGTTATTGCTTAGTGAAGAAAGAAGCCAACAGTTTGTCCAACTTGTCTAAAACAGACAGCAATCCTGTGAATGCGTCATCACCAAGAGCAATATCACTCAGGTCTCCCTTTCCCACTAGATCTAAAGATCCAAAGGCTAACACAACTCATGACTTGCCAGGGAAAAATGAGAAAATTAACTCTGTGACTTCAGGAAGGACTTCAAATGGAAAAGTCCAAAGCTCAGGCACAAATCACTGCAAAGGAGCTGCAGTACCACACAGCCCATCCTCACAGAAAAAATCCTGTCAGGAGTCTAAGGGGATTGCAGTAAAAAGTATAATGGACACCCTTTTAAATAAACTGAAGACCAAAGCAGGACCAAAACTAAAAGGGTTCACTATCAAAAGCAAAGGCAAATTCAGATTCTTCTGGCATTAATCCTACCAAAGTCAGTGGGNTTTCTGGAGATTCGCTTCTGCCTCTCCTAAATGGCACTGGCAGCCCAACAGTGAGCGGTGAAATGAAATGCGGCTGTGAGGAGCTAACAGACCTGCAGCAGGCATGGGGAAAGCCAAAAGAAAAGCAAGTTTCTGTGCAGCCTGTGGTGTGCCAGGGTAAGGGTGCTAAGCTGGATGATTTCAGAGCCAGGGACGGTCAGTTCAAAGTTGCTTCATCTCCTCAGGGGATACAAAAAGTTGAATATGTGAAAGGGAGGACCGAGAACCCCGGAACAGGTCTGAACACGATCAAGAGCATCTACAGTGCAGATGACCTCAAGCAATTACATCTGCAAAATGTAGGACCATCTGCTGGAGGCTCTTCTTCATTGAGGTCCCCCTCAGTTCAGCAGGAACAGGTGGAAGGGCAGGAGATCCAGCGCACTTTCATTGAGGTGAAGCTTTCCTCTTCATCATCCCCTTCCTCCTCCTCCTCTGGCTCTTCCTCACCAGCATCGTTTTTGCAGCTGCCATTGCTGGAGAAAACAGAAGAGGTGAATGCAGAAGTGCCTCGTCTCACTGAGGAGGTGAAGACCATGCAGTATCTCTCAAAAGGGGATACTGCCAGAGACAGAAGTCTCTGTGGCTTATCGAAACCCGTGACAAGAACTTACTCAATGCCAGCCCAGTTATCCGGTCAGTTGAAGGAAGAATGCCGTGTTGCAGAGGGTCATCCTGTGCGAGGACCCCAAGGTGACGCTGCAGAGGAGAAATACTCCCAGGCAGCGACAGGGATGTTAAAGATGGTCCATCTCAACCTGCCGAATGGCCAGAGAGGGAAAGAGCAGGTGAACGCTTCCAAAAGCACCCAGAGGGTCCATGACACGTCCCCCTCAGCAGGTGACATTGGCTGCCCTGTCACCGATAGGTTGAGGATTTTCAAGAGGAATTACTACTACTACGAGCTGAACTGGCCACATGAACCTACCTCATCCTTCTCCGTCAAACAGAGGATCAAATCCTTTGAAAACCTGGCAAATTTTGACCGGCCCATCGTAAAGACGATTGATACTCACTCAGCCATAAGGTCTCCCCTTTCCAGGAGGTCATGTGGTGCAATGGCCACTGCAGCCAGCCCTGCTGAGACACCGCGGGCCTTGCGGCGCAGCTTGAGCTCCTATGGCGGCAGTCTGAGCCCGGCTAATGCCATGGCCAAGGCCCCCGCCAGCGCAGAGCCCACACGAGTGGTGGAGGGCAGCAAGGGGGAAGGAAAGCCCGAGAGGAGCGAGGAGGGCAGCGCTGGGGCAGACGCAGCCGCCTTTCCCCCCTCCACCTCGCAGACACGCCGCAGCCGGGGCCTGGGGCGGCCACTGCTGTCCCGCTCCCGGCTGCGGGAGCTGAGGGCGCTCAGCATGCCCGACCTGGACAAGTTGTGTGCAGAGGGCTTCTCGGGGCCACCCCCGCCTGCCTGCTTCAAGACAGAGCTGGAAATCACACCCCGCAGAGCCCTTGGCTCCCCTGCCCGGAGCGATGCAGCCCCGTCCGGCTGCGGCAGCCCCACTGAGGTGGGTGCGAGAGGGACGTGTGCCAGCAGCCCTCGGAACAGCAGCTCGGGGACTCCAGGCTCCGCCTCAGATGACGACGTGCCCCATGGTGGCTCTCCGGATGGGGAGCGCTCAGAAAAGAGCTGGTCCGTCAGGTTGGTGTCGGCTTTGCGGCCACGGTTTTGTGTTCATCCCATAAGCCTCCCCTGAGGCGAAACTTCCTCATTGCCACATGTCCAACCCACAGCACCTTTCAGCTTTGCCCCAGCTGCCATTCCCCTCACAATTCCGGGTGCCGTCCTTCATGCTCTTTTACTGCATGATGGCACCCACACTTCAGTACAGGATCATGTAATCGTAGAACAGTTTGGGTTGGGAGGGGACCTTCAAAGGTCATCCAGTGCAACGCCCCTTCAATGAGCAGGGACATCTCCAACTAGATCAGGTTGCTCAGAGCCCTGTCCAGCCTGGCCTTGAATGTCTCCAGGGATGGGGCATCGACCACCTCTCTGGGCAACCTGGACCAGTGCATCACCACCCTCATTGTAAAAAATGTCTTCCTTATATCCAGCCTGAATCTCCTTTCCATTAGTTTAAAACTGCTACCTCTTGTCCCATCAGTGAAATGCTTTATCCTGGCAAGGCCAGGCTCTGTTTCTGTGTCCCTTCTTTCTGTTTTTGGTCAGTTTTTGGCCACATTGTGGCACAGCAGCTGCTGTGGAGGGAAGGCTGCCCAGCGCTGGCTGCCAGCACAGCCTGCAGTGACAAACGAGCTTGTTGTCCTGCCAGAAGCAGTCCTCAGATGTAGCTGTCTCTGTGTTTTTGTTAGTGTCTGTTGCTAAAACCGTTGGGACGGAGGAGGGGAACAGAATGGGCACTGATTTTCAAAGTTATTATTGAATTGTTGTATCTTTGCCTTCCCGTTCTCCCAGCATACGCCATTTCTGATCTGCTTTCGAGATTTCTGCTTTTTAATGAGCTAGCATCATTTACCCTAATGCAAACTACATTGTGTACCTGAAATGTTCATGGTCTAGGAATTTAAAGCTGTCTTTTGCATTTTTCTATTCATTTTAGCTTTGATAAGCTGCTCATCTCAAGCCTGGACCAGCAAAAACTGCAATCTGTTCTGTCAGCAGTCATACCAAAATGTGATGTTGCTGCTATGCTCCTAGAAGTCAAAACACAAGTAAAGGTAAAATCCAGAAGATAAAAGTGGGTTATTGGTGTTATTTTTAAGGGTTTTCTTACTGGAAGATAAAATCTCTTCCAAACAATTCCGAGCTCCTCCAGTACTCCTGTGGTATGTTACAGTCGATGGTGGTTTAACTAATGCTGGTTTTCGAATGCCTGCTATAAACCCCATAATACATTTAAATGGCTTTTGTGTGACAAAGGGTATTGTTTGTCCAGTGCAAAAGCAGTTTTGAGCCACAATAAATAGAGATAGTTTAAGTGTAGAAGTATGCCTCCATTTGAGTCATTATTATAGCTGAGAAACTCCTGGGTTTCCCAATAACTGCGCATCAGAATTTTGACTTTCTACCAGCTGTCTGGGTCAGACTCACTTTCCCCACTGTGCAGGAGTAGCTCGGCTCCTCTCTGTGCCTGGAAGCACCCATGTTTTGCTAGAAGCTGTAATTGCAGAAATGAAATTCCTTTTGTCTAGTGTTGGACTGGTGGCTTGCAACACCAGAAAGCAGCTGCTGAGGGTTTGGAAGAGATTCCTGTGCCCTTTTTGCTCTCTCTGTGGAAACTGGTTATTGCATTAGGATAACCTGCTTCGTTGTGCAGGTGTTTAAAGGAGGCCTCCAAAGTGAAATGATTGCCAGAGCATTACTTCCCTCTGTGCAGTGTTTGTGGTTTTGGGATACCTCCATATCTTTTTAAAATCAGAACAGAAGTTGATAAAATAATGACAGCACTGGAGGGGAAACTGACATCTGGTCTGCCTAACTGCTGGCTGAGCTGTATTTAGAGTATTCCTGAGTCTTACTCACAAAGATTGCTATATCAGACATTAAACATGGGGGGAACAGGACCTCCCCAAAATACCCAGCTTTATCTCATTCCAGGGACAGTGTAGCTAAGCCTTGCGAGTCCCAAGGGGTTGGTGAGCCAAGAGGATTGGGTAGGCTTACTGATAAAATTAGGGTTAGATTGTACTTCTGACCAAAGGTAATTAAGTGTTCATTTAAGTATTTTGCATGGGGTCTTGGAGAGATTGTTTATTTATGCCACCTTTCAAAGTCTGAGAACTCAAATATTTATGAAGCTGAATGGTTTTTGGAATGCCCTCCTTGTCTGCATAGTTTCTTAACCGTATTTAAGCCCAGTATTGCATGTACACTGGAAAATTTTACACTAGTCAAATGCTGGATTTAAATGTACAATAGGACAGTTCCTCACAGGTACACAATTTCCAAAAATGAGACGAATTGTCTGATTCGGGCTGAGACCTTTCCCGGATAGAGTTTGCCATCATCTTTTGCTCTGAACAGTGCTGAACTTACTGGTAGCATTTAGTAAATGCTCCTAATATTGAAAGTAAATATACAGGCATTTTATTGTTTAAATTTGTATGACTGATGATCTTTGGCTAACAGGCTAAACAGAGGTGATCACCGGAGATCTTGTGTGTCCACTCTGTGGCCAAGTAAAGCAACAAGCATCCACAGCCCAGTCTCATTCCCCATAGTGCAGGTGCTGGCTGAGGACAGCAGTGAGATCTGGGGAAGAAGGAAATGCACGACCTTGGCAATGAGAAGCCAGGGCTCACAAAACGTTGCTGACTGGCCCAGGATGTGTGGTCCTTGCACAACCCTCTAGCACCTGAGCCTCTGATATCGTTATTTGTTTCCATCCCCAGTGTAAGCAGATTAAGTCGTGGTGGCAAGGGTTGGAATGAAGCTGACCTCTTAAACACAAAGAGTTGCTGTAGTACTTAACAGTCAAAGATATGTATGTGTTTCCATTACACTCACTGCACTTGAAAGGGGCTAGCCTAGATAGCTAACTGATTTTATTATTTCTGGCCTAACATAAAACTGTTCACACTTGAGTACAGGTGAGAAGAGTCTTAACATCTACAGAAGAGTGTGGACTGAGATGTTGAGACCTGACTGCTCCTCTTCCTTTAACGCTGATGGATCAGTGACATGCAGCAGGGTGGCACTGGTTTCTGACACAGGCTCTGTGGATTGCAGGGTTGATTCTAATGCAGAAAATCTTCCAGGGCCACCGTTTGGCAAAGATGCATAAAGTGAGGGCAAGAATTTGATTGTTGTTTCCTCAAAAAAATGACATTTATGGTTCCCTGTGCCTTTTGAAATGAAATTAAAAGGCAAACGCTGAGTTAAAATGTTGAGTTTAGTGAAGTCAGTATGTCATTTAATGCTAAATAGATTAGGAGGTTGGTTTCTAATGATGGGCGATTAATTTCAGTGTTGGCAGTTTCTGGAAATGACTGGTGTTGGATGGGATCCTGGGGAAAAGCTGAGAGACCTGCTTTCTACTCCCCACTTCCGCTGCTCTGCTCCGCAGTCAGTTACTATACCCTTACTCCACCAGATGCCTGCTTATAATCCCCCTTACACCACAAAATGTGGTCTCTGTAGGAGTGTCTGGTTTTGTCCTAACAACCATGCAGAAGACAGCACCAGACTTGCTGGACAGGACTGCTTCTCTCTCATGGCAAATTCTGTATTTTGGCCGCAGGCCATCACTTTGAAGAAATCAGCTTTACACCTTTGTCTGGAGCCATGTTCAGCCTTGGTGCAGACCTGCGCCAGTCCCTTTCCTTTGCTGGATGCTCCTGTTTCTATGGTAGCAAATTGAGACCTGTTTGGATCACTGACAAGCTCCTTACTTTCGTCTCCCAAGTAAAAGTTAGTCCTGCTGTCCCGTCTAACCTTCCAAAGCTGCAGTTTGTAGTCAGTGCTACTCGCAAGGTTGTCCAGCACTGCTGAGGAGAGGTTGATGCAACTGCTTTTCAAGGGGAAGGAGAAAGGGGATAAGAAAAGTGTTTGTACTTCCCTGGAAAGCACAGTGCTTGCTCTAGAAAGGTGTATGGGAACTGTTGAGTTTT
>VWYH01002317.1:85267-125639 GCA_013399365.1 Pampusana beccarii | reverse complement strand
GGGCGGGGTGGCGGCGGCTTCGCGCCGGGGCGGGCGGTGGAGCCCGGGGCGGCCCCGCTGCCGTGGGTGCCGCCACTCCCCGGGCCGCGGGCATGGGCAGTAAATCGCGGCCTTCCTACTGGGGTTACAGAGGAAAACAAACTTTCCCCTTGGAGCAAAAGTAGCGCGCTCCCGTTTTACGAGTGTGTAACTTCGGATTAACTGGCAGTGTTCGTAGGGCTCATTCCCTCTCAGTTCTCTCCGTGCCAGGGCTGCTCAGCAGCTGGCAGCTCCGTTTTGGCAGCTGCCCCGTGTCTTCTGAGCGGTGCCAGGGCTGGCACCTGCGGGCGGGCACCTGCGTGGCTCTGCGGGCTGTGGAAGGCCATGGTGCTTCCGTGGGGCTTCACCGGCCGGCACTTTGCCTGGGGAGGACTGTGGTCTGAGCTGCCGCGGTTGCAACACTCTCCTTGAAACTTTGTGGTTTATTTAAAACAATAGAACCTTGGGACTGCTGCCCAGGAGAGAAGGTGGTGCCTTGACGGGTGCTGAAATGAACATGGGCAAAGCAGGGTCTCCTGCTCTAAGAGGGTCTCCCATGAAGGTATGTTGTGTATATCCTACTGATCAATGCGTTAGTCAGAGTCTGTTATATGGTGTTGTACTGAGCTACACACCAGCCGCTTTCCACTGAACGGAGTAAGGCAGGCTGGGGTTGGTAAGTTACTTTGAGTAAGCTGGTAGGGCTGCTTGGCCCAGCTCATTGTCTGCGCCCTTGGACCGATTGTGTTCAGTGTTTTCCTGCTCAGCATGCTTGGGACAGTAGGACATAGGTGTCCTGCTGGACACACACGAGGTGCTGGGAGCGCCGCCCCGACTCTGTGCGGCCAGGTGAGCTGGTTCAGATGCCAGCCTTCATCTGCCTGTGCACTCATGTGTTTCCAGGCTGCTGTGGTGCACTTGTATAATTAGCAATGACTTCTGCTTTTCTTTGTGTGTAGCAGGAAGGGCAGGTTATCTTTGCCAGAGCAGAAAGTAATGTAGTGAGGTGCTGAAGGCTGAACCTCCTCAGAGATTCTTTCAATCATTCTGAAGTCTTGTGTCTAACTTCTATATATACCTTATGAAAAAAACCTCCAGAAAACAAACCTCCAAACCCTGTTCTTGGAGACTAACAAATAGAACTGTTCACCTAGAAAACAGCCCAACTATCTGTTTGATCAGGGTATTAATTCCAGCTGCAGGAGCATTAGCACATATTTCAGTATTTGACCTGAAGTTCTTTCTTTGCATTTGAGCCTATTAAAAGGCAAAAACCTTTATTGAAACTGTAGGGTCTTGGACAATTTTTAATGGAAAAGAAAAATAAAATAATCTCCTCAAAAACTTTAGTGATAATGCTCCCCCTTTCTAGAGGCTTGTTTTGCTATTGAACTGGTGTATAAATACTGCTTTGTATGAAGAGGGTATTGCACCTCAGGTTGCACATCAGAATAGCGTATCTAGTGTGACATAAGTGACTGTTATGGCACAAACATGGTGCAACACCTTCCTCCTCTGCCTTCTTTTTGGAGGTGATTATTTCTCTTTCGAGTGAGGTGGAGACTTGCAGGTACGGTGCGAAAATCCAGAATACCAATGCATTTGTGGCAATGGATGGCTTCTAATATCCTGCTGCTTAGCCCTCAAAGACCCATCTCCCTGGCAAACCTGAGTGCTTGCATTGGAAATTGTGCTTGATGATATGGTATTACTCACCAAAGCCACGTACTTGGCTAAAATCCAGGCTGCCAGGTCCTGTATGTGGGGCTGGCTTCAACATCCTGAATCGCCTACTCTAACCAGAAACTAATTTGTTTAAAAGTATGAGTCAGAGGTTGCACTTTTCGTTTTTTATGATGACAGCTTTCTCAGCTAGCGAAAGTTAGGAGGCGGGAAGAAAATCTAGGTTGTAGTTGAGAATGCGGCCAGACTAGACAAGGCTAATCCTTTGGGTGTACAACGTGTTAAAGTCTTCCCTCTCTTGAGTGATCAGGTATGGCAGCTGTCCTTAAACAGTTGTTACTAGCCTACCAGCAGCAGCATCAGAGCTATTTGGCAATTTTTCACTTGAAGCGTCTTTGTTTTCAGCGAAGGGGTGTTTGGCCTGGCTGTGTGCCTCTGCATGGTGCTCAGCGACCTTGGGCTGCGAGCACTTGGGGTCTCTTGTTCTGTGATTACAAGCACCAGAGCAGAAGGGTTGGGTCAAGCTGGATGGATCTAATATTCTCCTGAGATGAGGAGTCCCTTGCTCTATTGCTTTGCGTTAAGTTGCCATGAACAAAAATCTAGTCTTTCAGTGTATGCACTCGGTTAATGGACTAATAACTGCAGTTGTGTTTGAACAGAGATTCTGTTTTTTGTGTGTTTTTTTTTTTAATTGTGTACCTGGTTTTGCTAGCAAAGAGTCTCTCTGTGACTTGCCACTGTTATTGTCAGTGCTGGTACAGTTCACCACTGGAAAAATAAGGATGAAGCTGCCCCAACAGTAGAAGCAATGTGCTGGTGTGCTGTGAACGAGGAGACCGAGTCACCGAGCAGCTTCATGAAGACGTGCGGCGTGGCACAAAGTTACCCAGCAGTACTGCACCTCCAATGTTGTGTTTAGGTGGTTCCTCTTCTACTTCAGCAGCTCTTCGCTTACGTAACCCGGTGTCTTTCAAAATCTTCTGGCTACGTGGAACTTAGGAGTCCCAAAACACTACACATGATTTCTGAACAAGAGTATCTAAGTCTTTCTTTCCTTGACTTGCATTTTTGGGGCTGACAAAATGGACCTTAATGTTCCTTTTGTGCAGAAAGAACTTGTTGCTGGCAGTAGGACAGATTTCCCCATTGTCCTAATGGACAAAACCGCACCTTTTTCTACTGCTTTATTTGTTTTCTTTATCACTAGGTACTTGCAGTACTGTAGGTAAGATTTTTTTTTTTTTTAACCTTAACATGCAATTGTGAAATCAAACACTTGTAAGCAAATAAGAGTGGACAGCTGTTGTCGGAACTGCGAAGGAAGAATGATTTAACTGAACTGGGCGTCTGTAGCAGTGACTTGAAGATGAAAGAGGAATAAAAATAGCAAAACGGTTACATCAGTATGTCCTTTGAACAGCAGCAAGTCTTCCCCTCTCTTGCATAAAAAACTCGGGGGACGGGGGGAGAATCTCATTGTTCCGGCTCAGGCCGAGGGTCTCTGCTTTCAGGGCAGCGTTATGCCAGTTATTTAGTGTCATTGCTGTCCTGCCCCCTCCGTCAGCGCACAAACGAGGTACTGGGATGCGGGGGACCCGTACAGCCCGTTGGAGGATGCTGGAGCAGCTGGCGCACAAGCCTGGCACCGGGGCTGGGTGGGCAGCCGGAGGCTGGAGCCGTGTCAGCTGTTCCTGCCCCTTCCAACACTTGAACTCTTCGTTCGTGCTCGTACCCGCTTCAGGAGGTGGAGGAGGGAGCCTGCCTGGCTCTCCGATAGCAGAAGGAGTCTGTTGCCTGTGGCGCGCGTGGACCTGCTGTCCCTGTTCCCTGTAACCAGTGCTATCACACGCAGTCAAGAAAATCCTTCACCCAGCCAAAGTCTGCTCTCAGACCTTTCGGGGTGGGGAAAGCTTAGCTGAGGATCTGCTTCCTTTGATCCTCAAATGAGGCCAAACTGTAACTGCTCGGGGCTTTTAAAATCCCAGTGACATGAAACTGATGCAAGTCTTGTTTGTTCCAGTTTCCCACACTTGAAGCCCTGTGAAACAGCCTATGGGTTCCTCTTTCTCTTACTGCAAACCCACATGCGAGCAACGAGAGACCTTGGAGGCTCGGTCTGACCTTGCTGGCTCAAAACAAAGCACTGTGCCTGGGCTCTGGTTTAAGAACTGTGCTGGTGTGGGCTGGGCAAGCGCCTTCCTCTGCTTCATCTGGGCGCTTTGTGGATAAAGTGGGAACAGCTGATTTTTATGGCTGAGGTTGGCTGGCATATGCTGACACCTCTCCTAAAGCCAGCCTGGGCACAAGTGCTATTGAGCTGCTTTCAGCTGTGCCCAGGGACTTCTGAGCACGGCCCCTTCCATCTGCAGGGGTTGGCAATAACCGTGTACTGCAGTAGTCTGCCTTGGGAATTTTATTTGAATTAATTTTGTTGCTCCTTTCTATCTTGTATATGCGTTTTTTCCCCCTTGTCTTCTACAGCTGCTGAATACAGTAGCCCTTGACTGACAGGCTCTGCTTCACAAGCCAGATCTGAGCAGGGTCCCAGGAGGAGCCGGGTGGTGAGGGAAATGGGGCTTCTGATGCTTTTTGCCTCGCACTGACTGTGCTGGGTGAGTGCACCCTGGAAGCTGCTTTGGCTGCCCCGAGTGTTGCAAAGGCTGGGGTGCTGCGTGGGCTTCGTTCTCTTCCTTCGTGATTGTTTGCTCCTTTAACAGGAAGGGGGCTGGGGAGTTTTCATGGGAGCCCCTCAGGCAGTATGGAGAAGTCTCCTGTGAAGTCAAGGGACTGGATTTACCATGTAAAATCAGTGATTTGTTTGTGGATTGCTGTTTCCTGAGGGTGCTGGACATTACTGCAGGTAAAAGAGGATATCAGCTGTATCTCTTCAAAAAGTGATGTTTCCATGGCAGCAAATACAGTGCAGGGAGTCTTCTTGAAAGCCAGTGTTTTCTTGACCAGCTTTTGAAAGAAAAAATGCAAACAACTCCATTCTTTGTTTAATAGGAAAGAACAAGTGTTGGTTGCTGAACCCAGTGCAGCAGATGTCTGATGGGTGTGGGTTTTCTCATGTTTTTAAGAGAAGCTCACCTCCAGGTAGGATGATGATGGCCCCACTGTTGCCTCCACCAGAATATTTGTAATATGGGCACTTCTGGTTTGCTATATGGAGGAAAGAAGGTGTTTACGGTTGTCCTTTTAATATCCAGCAGTGAGTAAGCAGAAAAATGTCAACCAAAGGGTGACTGAAAGGGAAAGCAAGCATTAAGTGAGATTAAGCACTAAATTGAAATGCTCTTGTTCAGCCGAAACCGTCACTCTGTGTCAGCTTCAATTTAAGTCTCCAGAGGGACAGCTTTCCCTCCTGTTAAAGGTAGCGAGCATTTTCAAAATCCCCCATATTTGGGTGTGCATTAGCCAGAGAGACTGGGAGCCTTCATTCAAAAACCTTGTATTGAGGGGTAGGTGTTAAACCACAAGTTGCCTCTTTTGAAAAGGGCTGCAGTAACAGACCAGCTACCCTTAACTTTCTAATCTGGATCTCTCCTGAAGGTTCAATTAGCTTCTGCCATTTCCTCCTGCTCCTCTTCCTCCTTTTCCTCTGCCCTGGTTAACAGAACTGCAAGAACACGTAGCTGTGCATTGGCTTCGGCAATCTGGCAGAGTGATACCATGAACTGATGTTGAATGTGGTTGCCCTGCTCTGAAAATGATTCTCTCTGGCAGATGTGCCGACAGCTGTATGGATATTTTTTCTGCTATTGCAGCTACGAGTGGTGGCGATCGTCGGCGTGAGTCTGCAGCCAGTCGCCCCTGCGGGGAGGGCAGTGCAGCGGGGAGTGCGCTGGTGCCAGCGAATACTGGTGTGTGGAAAAACGCTCATTGTGCTATCGCTTGCTCCCGAGCAGAAAGGGGTGGATTGATGCTATCTAGCGAGAAACCAGGGCTACTGTTGCGGTGTGAATGCTGCCACTGAAAGACCCAGCTTTCCTTGTTTCACAAGCTGAGTTCTCTGTTGCAGTGTGAGCGCAGAGCAGTGAGTGTTCCGGGGTGCTCCCCGGCACTCAAGTGCTCCAGCAGAGGCATCTGCTGCCTTGGCCAAGCCTGAGATGCTCCATTAATTTCTGCAGAACTGAGGTCTGTAGGAAGATGCTGTGTCACACGTGGTTCAGAGTGACAGGCTTCTGAACTGCCCCCCTCCTGCTCGTAGCCTACCAGCAGCACAACGAATGTGTGCTGTGCTTAAAAACTTCACAGGCAAAGAGGAAGCATGCTTTGTGTGCATGTGTATTTTTTAAAAAGTGCCAAGAATTTATTGTTAGTGTAATTGAAATTTTAATGATCTAATTCAATAATTATTATTAGTTTAGATCTTATTATTACTACAGAAAAAGCCTATTTTTGCGTGTGAAGTGTCAGTAATAATAAAAGTAATGTTGTTTGCACTTAGTTTGTACGCCTTTCCTGGTGTTATTCTCATCCTTCCCTTGGCTTCTGAGGCTGGTGGTGTCATTTTGGTGGTAGCAGGGATACTATAGCAAGTTGTCAGTATCGTGAATCCTTTGCTGGGAGGAATATGATGTTGGTGGCTGCTTCTTTCTCACTTTAGGATCTACTGGGGTATTTCTGTTATGTTTGCTAACATGCTTTTTACATGTTTGCTCTTTATTTCATTGCTCTGCAAGTTCCTTGTTACGTCTAAATCTATTATATCACACACCTTTTATGTGCGTCAGGTACTATTTATTTCTCTTTTTGTTTCCTCTAAAATAGTTTTGTCCAACTGTGGATTTCCATTGGCGATTGACTTTCCTATAGCTGTGGGGTCTCCAGCGTCAACCCCTCTGCCTTACTACTCATCATGCTGTTCCTGTGCCGTCACATCCCGTGTCTCTGCTTTCTGAGCCTACACCAAGTAACGCAAAGCTGCAGGCAGAGCAAGCCTGACAGGCCTCTAGTCCTGAGGCCTTGTGGTCTCGCTTCAAAGCTCGCGGCCTGTTGGGAGCAGTGGCAATGCGGGACCCTGGGGTGACAAAGAGGCTGGTGAGCAGCTGCAGCTCGCCGGGGGTGCTGGGGGAGGCCAGCAGAGGCAGAACAGCAGTTTTTCCCCCGTTTTGCTTTCCCTTCTGTAGCAGCTAGAGGGGAGTGGAGTTTCGTCAGAGCCCCCTAAGCCTGAGATACAGATGAAAAGATGCGCCAAGGGACTTGACCTGGACCGGGGTTGGTGTTTTCAGTCAGGTGCTTGCCCTGTGCTTCAGTAGGATCGGAGCCCATGCTTCGTGGTGATCTCAGTTCATGAGAAAAACCTTAAAAACACTGAAAAAGAAGCTTTGTAAGTGATGCTTCTTAGCTGCTCTTTAGCATGGCAAGACTGCATGTTTCAGCTGTGAGCACTGGGGATGTCGCTGACATCTGTTTTAGTTTGTTTACTTTTTTCTAAAGTACTTTAATTAAACTCTAACAAGAGTCTTAACTTGAGCAAAAAGCAATCCCACTCATCCTTCTCTCTTGGAGTGTCCTCTGCCTAAACATGTATCAGATCATGGCATTTACATCTTGATTAACTTGATCTGGATAGCAGAATTTAAAAGAAACCCCCTGATGTTTCCACTGGAGTCATTGCTATCTGAAATTCATTGCAGTGCTCTACAGCAGTCCAGTCCCTGGCTATACTCATATGCTTCTGCAGCTGCTGGCAGGAAGGGCTGCCTTTCAAGAAGCCCTTTCTTTAAACTTGTGTCTTCTGCTCCCCCGTAGTCTCTGCAGAGTAGTCTAGGGTGCTGACACATCCCCTGCTTTTCCTCATGCAGGGTTGCAGGAGTGGAGCTGGACAAGGGCTTGCCTATAAGCATCTTTAAAGAACCTGTCCTCTATAGGACTTATGTAGGAACCAGTACTTCAGGGGTATGACATGGGCACATCTCACACTGGCTGAAATGTCTTATTCTCTAGTTACTGTAGTGCTCTATAGAAGACAAATCCCTTCAGCACAGCTCAAAAGTGTTTTGCACACTTGTGATGGGTCTCGAAGCAGGCTGAAGGCAGAGCAGAAGCCCCCAAATCAGTCGCTGTTCTTTACCCTGCTGACTCTCCTGTGCGCTTTGATTACTGTTTGCAAAGCTTAGTTTTATGCGGGAACATAGACAGGCTTCAGTCTGCCCGAGTGGATCCCAGGCTGCTGCATGCTGTTTCCATAGCACCGCTCACATCTGTGCTAGGCAGTCCCTGAGCAGGCTTGCTGAGCAGCTGACGTGTGTTCGGGGTGAGGAGCATCAGGAGTAGTACCAGCCTAGTGCACGGGGTGGAAAAGGAGCCTTATTTAAATACTGAATTTCCTGTTGCCAGATGTCACTGTCTTGGCAGAAGGAAAACAGGCTGTTTCACTGCAACGTGCTTTGCTTGGAGCCATGAGCTCTTAAAAGCACCATTCATGCTGTGTGTTTCATCTTCTTGACAAACCACTTGCAGTGTTGTGCTCTAAAACTGCTTTTAAAGGGGGTTTGATCTTGAGTAAAAGGATAGATAGACCTTCAGTGAGTTCTTGTTGTTCTCTTCTTCCAGAACTGCTCTGGTACATGCCTGGCAGGTTATTTGTTTTACCTTCTGGTCCTCTGGGGGTTTCTTCTCTCTTGTGACAGCGCTTTGTGCCTGGTGCCTAGGCAGACTCTTCAGATGCTGCGCAGCCCCAAGTAGGTGGCATATGTCTGAAGTAGGTGGCATGTGTGCCCAGGGCGCATCCACCTGCTGTATCTGAAGCATTGCCTTGTGGTCCGTCACCACCGCCGGACTCACTTGAAGGAGCAGGGAGCAGAAGTGACTGCAGAAGATCCCAAAGGGATAACTGTCTGGACGTGT
The DNA here is from genome assembly GCA_013399365.1 of Pampusana beccarii. Classification (NCBI taxonomy): domain Eukaryota; kingdom Metazoa; phylum Chordata; class Aves; order Columbiformes; family Columbidae; genus Pampusana; species Pampusana beccarii. Next base: position 117,080 of record VWYH01002317.1, on the reverse strand, counting down.
GAAGAAGGCCAGGTGGTGTGTCTGAAATGGCAAGCTGGGGTTGTACTGCTATCTCCCAACCAACTGCTTGTCCCTGGTTTTCTTACACAGCAAGACTGAATGTAGCATGGGTCTGGCTCCCTGCTTCACCCAGCTCTCAGGCCACGTTCAGACCCTTGCATGCCATCTTCCCCACCAGCTCCTGCTACAGGGTGTATGGGGACCTCAATCCCAAGCTTAGGTTGGAGACTCACACCCCAAACCCAAGTTAAGGATGTGTGTGGAGGGGATCCTATCTCTGGTAAAGTTGGCCTTTAATTCATGTGGCTTAACTGCTAAAAACTCTACTTCTAGCTGGTTACTACTGTAGTGTGATTTAAGTGCAGTAATTTGGAAGGAGGGGCATACTTTAAAGCTTTACTATTGTTCTCTCCAATAAATCAGTCCTTAACTGCAGTAAAGGTGTGGTCTGGACACCCACTTTAAACCTCCTCATGTCAAGACTCTGAGGAAGGAACAAACAGTCGCTGCTACCATTTAAATAACTGTTTCTAGGAGTCAGTCTTAAATACTAGCCTATTTCTGAAATACATTTGCATTTCTTAATACGCTTCTGGCAGATGCTGTGGTACAGCAGTGAGACCTGTCTGTATCTTACGAACTTCTGTTTGAGCATTGTATATCGATCTTGGTGCTCTGCCAGGACTGCAAATCAGTATAAAAATGGTGCTTTCTGGGTTCAGTGCCGTGCTAGAAAACATGTTAGCACTTTACTCAGCCTAGCAGAACAAGTGTGGACACCAAGCAGCTAGTAATGAACTCTGGAAAAGTAAAATGCAGTGGCCGAATGCTTATTTTTGAAAAAGATCTCGATTTCTAGATGAGAAAGAATCCTGCTTTCTTGCCCTTTAAATACTTAGTCAACTGTGTTTTTTCTTTTCTGGGGGAATCTCTGAGTATTTAATGGTGGGGACAGAATTAAATTTTGGACTGCATTCAGAGAAGTAAGTCTGCTGCAAGTGCATCCTTTCTTACTCAGTTCTAGCAACCAGTGTTGCTATTCAATATTAACTTGTTTAGTTGTGTTTCCCATCAAGGAAGGAAAAAACTCAGCAGGCACAGAGCAACTGCCAGAGAGACGCTGCATCTGTTGTAGGACATTGCCACCGTGTGCAGCGCCCCACAAGCTGCTGCTGCTGCTCAGGTTGCTTAGATAGCACAGAGCGCTTCTGTGAAGAAGCGAGAGATTCGTGGCTTTGCTGCAGTGTGTATGGGGGGTACTTGTTCAGTGTGTTTCTCCACAAATCGTGGTTGTGAAGACTTGGTTTTAACAGTCCAGCACTCCTTCAGGAAGGGTAGTCAGTGCTCTGGGAGTGTGGCTGGCATGGTAGGTGAGCCTTTTGCCTCACGCACCTCTCTGGGTGTGTTGCTTAAAACACGAGCGTCTGAGCTGCAAGTTGTTTGCCCTGTTAATTGTATAATTTGTTCCTGCGTATCACAGACGCTGAATCTTTAATTGAGAAACTTACACCACCCTTAAAGCGTATTTGAGGCATCCTGCTTTGGTATTTTTCTGTGCAGATTGCAGATGTGCATGAGTGATGTGGTTGACAAGGGCAGCGGTGAGCAGGGAGAATTCATTTCTGCATCTTTCTAAGCAGAAAGTGAAAATTGGTGGAATGAACGCTCTGAAGCTGAATGGTTTCGGTTGGCTTGCGTGCCTGTCACTGAGCAGGTGTCTTGGTGTGAAAGACTTTTGGAGATTGTATAAGAAGTAAAGCAACTCAGCTGTTGTACAATCTGCAGAGCAACCTGCTGAATGCTTCCTGCAGTGGTGAGGGAGTGTTTTTGGAATAAACAGTAAAAGAGAGAGCTTTGCTAGAATATACAGTCATCTTTAATTCCATTCTAGCACGGTGGTATGTGATATCTTTAATATGCTTCCGTTTCTTATTTATAATTCAAGAACAAACTTTGCCTTGGTGAATCACAGAAACGTATTTCCCTCCGATCCCCAATGAAAAGTACTTTCCTCTTAAGATGCATAGTTTGAGATAGTGAAAATATGGAATGGGAAGGAGAATATAGAAGTCAAAGAAAGACCTCTGTGTGTCATCAAGAGGGGCTGAGAAGGCTTTTAAGCTCTGATAAGTTGGGGACAAAGCAAGCATCAAGTAAAATAGCTAAACTTCTGTAGGCTGCCTGTTCCAAGGCTTTGATGCTAAATCCACACAGAATTTCTTTTGCTTTGGGTAGAAGACTGTTGATAATATAAAGTGCTTGGGATATTGCTGAGTAGTGTCGCTAGAGAGGTCTTGTTTCCCCTCTGTGCAGGGTGGCAGCAACATTTCTGAGTGGTGTGATAGCTCCTCAATAATAATGCCATATCACAGCTCCCTACCTAAAATCCACACTTGGGGATTGACAACTGGGAATAAGCAATATGCCAGTCAGTGCTTGGACTTTCCCCTCTTCGATATCCTGGTCCAGTTTTTATCTGGCTGTGCAGAATGAATAATTGTGAATTGCATTATTAATGGCTATTTAAGCTCTGAATTATTCTGAGCAATTTCTGTGCTATGACATGCCCAACCTGATGTAACAGTAACCTGATGGGTATCAACTAGCCCAATCCTTAAGCATGAAGGTTGAAAAGTTTACCAGACTAATCCATTAAACAGAAGCAATCCATGAAACTTGGTCTGGAGCATGACCGGTACTTAGAGTGGCTATGAATGTGGTTTTTTGTTTGATATTTACAGTTGTGAAATAGGGTGTGTGATGGGTCAGCTTATGCAGTAGGGAGCGATACTAAACTTCGACTTCACTTAGTGGTGAAAAGCTTTATTCTTAGGGTTTGCAGTGATCTTCAGCTCCAGGTCAAATACTGTGAGGAGGCAACTTGTAGAAACAGTGTAGTGCAGGTCTGGACCTGCTGCTCACTAAGAGCAGTGGAATTGTGCTTTCCTGAAAAAACAAAACCACAACCACAAACCCCCCAACCAAAACCTAACAAAAAAAACCACAACAAAACCTCCTTCCCTTCTTTCCTCACCCCTGCCCCATCCAGCTTTCAGGATTGAAGCTCAATTTCCTTCAAGACGTGTCCTCCAAACTTTGATCTTCCGAATCCACGGGACTTCCTCCCTCCTCCTTGTAGTTTCCATCATGTCAGCTGTACCAGAATCAGGAAAAATGTCTGCCCAGCTTTGTGTCCATCTAGGTATGTCTTTGCAGTTTTGTCCACTCTCATATACTTCAGTAAAATAAATGGTTTAACTTGTTCTACTGACTTAGCTGTGAAATATGAGCGAGGAGCCTGGAGATCAGCTTATCCAAGCACGCTGATGTTTAGGAAAATCTACCTTTGTGTGGAATGGACTGGGACAGAACTGGATCATACAGAAGTGTATGAATACTGCTTGGAAGTCTTGAGAGGTTGGTACTTTTCCGATCTGAACCTGTGTAGATTGTAAAAAAGCAATCAAATAGATTGCCTATAATGTCACCCAGAGATGGAAAGTGATCTCTTGTCCAAAGTCCGATCTGGAGTGAGGGAGGGGGGTGGTATCCTCATGTCCTTCTAGGACTTGGAAATCCTTGAAAGCTTTCCCTCTTTGTGGGGAATCATCTCTGAACAAACTGTCTTCACCATTTTCTTCACTGCCTTCTGCTTTTGGAGTCACTGGTGTTTTATGACTGCCTGTTGATTTGTGTGACAGCACTATCTCTGTAGGCTAACAGTTTCGTTTAATTTACTGTCCTAGTCTGACTTGGAGTAGGAACAAATGTCTCTTAACAGGATTTACTCAGCTCAAGCAGCATTAAAAGTCACTCAAGGACGTATCAATTGGATAAAATCTCAGAGTACTTATTAATATTATGGGAAATTCAGTGGTCGTAATACTTTAAAGGTAGATGCATTATCTGCATTATATTAGAAAAAAACAAGCCAGTGAGTGCAGTTGGTTTGTTAGTGAAGTCCTCCTGATTCATTGCATGCACAGCTGCAGGATTCTCCCTCTTATCTCTACAATGAGATTAAAAGCAGCGCAGAAATGCTCAAGCCCTACACTTTGAGTTTGATCGATTTGCAGCTTTGGCAGAACGTGGTTCGAAGTCCCTTTGCCAGTGACAGCCATTGCTGCACATCAGTTTGGAAGCACCGCAGGAACTGGTGCTGCCCAGCTGGGGATGCCCTGTAGCAGCACGGGCGAGATGCAGCCCAATTCCATCTGGAATGGGGCACTTCACAGTTGGATGGGTGACCTGCAAAATGCTGGCCTGTGAAGGCGTAGGTAGTGTATCGTGCTTGATGCTGCAGAGAAGACAACACTGCTGATTCTGTGTTTTCAAGTGAGAGATACCCAGTAACAGTGAACTCCTGCATCATTTAGACCTGCACTCTGTTGCTGTGCCATTGGCACTGCTCTGTTTCTTACGTTCAGGTGGGCTGAACAAAATTCTGCAGTGGGTGAGAAATGCAGATGAATAGTATGGGCTCATCTTCATTATGGGCTCACCTGCTTGGATAAGCTGTGTAACCGGCTTGATGTCTGTTGTCTACATTTAAGTACCTCATGGCAAGGCTGGTTCCCCAAAGGGTTTGTGGCAGAACGCATTACTCGTCTAAAGGTGTGATTTGAACTGTTGGAGAAGGGGGTCAAGAGCATGTTCTTATGACCTGAGAAATTTCTGGTGCATATATGATTGAATATTTATTATGCCGCTGTACCTCTACTGCCAGCTAGGCAGGGTTTTCCAGTTTCATAGACATTTCATACTATCTTCTCAGGTAAACCAATGTTCTACACAGCTTGCTACTTGCAGTTGCTTGTGTTGTAGAAATCATACTTTAAGTGTTATGCAGTAAAACCAACTGGATTACACGTGTTTAACAGCACCAGTCTAAATTTTAGATTCAAGGCCTGAGAAGGGAAGAGTATATCAGCCTGGCGGTTGCCATCATCATGATGAATTACTAAGCAAAAAACCTTAAGTTTTTAATGGATAACTGAATAAGGAGCCAGACTACAGCACAAGTGCAGCTTAACCATGCAAGCAGTAATTTCTGTGTGGAAATTCTGGCAAAAAAAAGTATATTTTCACAGCTTTGCAGTTCCAAGAACACGTCGTGACTTCAAAGAGCTGTGAGACTTCAGCAATTAGAAAGGTTTGTGCTTGTCGGGAGGGATCACTTGGAAGTAACTGGTGTGCCAGGAACCTCTTTGTAGCCACCTCTGTTTAAAAGGGTGTGCAGTAAGGGCTAGGGTCAGCTGTAAGTTTTCAATTTAAGTTCCACATTTTAATATGCATTTATTGGAGGGGTATAATTATCTTCCAGGTTGCAATAAGCTTGAAGTTGGGTTTGAGGATGAAAAGGGTAAGTTAGAAGTCTGGGCTCTTGTTCATTTCTGTAGCATACCCCAATGGCTCCAGCCTAGTATCAAGTACACCTTCAACTGACTTCTGATATATTGTTTGGGTCTGGTTTAGGCCAGCTAATGCTGTGGGCCTAGAGGAGGGCAGAGTAGCCCGATGAGGGGGATTAGGCAGAGAAAAAAACAAAGGTAAGGTTGACTGCCAGGCTTCCATATGAAGGCTGCCACAGAGCAGTGTGTGTATGTGTTACAACAGGAGTCAAAATGATGCTTCCCATCCCAGATTTGAGTCCCATCAAATCTGCAGTGAGGTTGCCAGGGAGAAGGCATCTGAACACTGCCTGCATTTCAAAAATTGAGTGGGATCTTAGGAGAGCGCAGCCAGTGAGCTCGGTTTCCTTTGTTAGTGCAGGGCTGTTCTGGGGTGGATTTATGTCAACAGGAGAAGCTGTTTTGGCAAGATGGAGGTTTCCACACTTTATTGTCTTCTGGTGGTAAACTTAGAAGTGCTTCTAACAAACTTCACTCTGGCTGGTGTTACACATGCATCACTTGTGAGAGCCCACCTGCGGGTTACTGTGCTCTATTTCTGGGTGACTTAGACGGCAGTGCTAAAATTACAGTGTCCTGAGCACAGAAGTGACTCTCCCAGTGGTTTTCAAGGGCAAGCTAACATCTCTAGCTAAACTGACATGTTTGGAAGCTTTTGTGCAAGCTTTGGACTGGACTGGGAACTCAAGAGCAAGCACTAGGGAAAGGAGCTGGAGGAATAAAGAAAGCTGCACTGGGCTGAATGAAGAAAAATTGCAGAGTCTTAGAAGGGAATTCAAGTACTTAAATTCAGCCTAGTTTCTGGCTGGGCTGTATTTAATCGATAGATTAAAGGGTAAGAGCAGGAGAGGCTCCTGCTAAAAACAGAGCATGAAGTAGCTTTAGCATAGTGACACTGATAGCTAATTTGTCTACTTCCAGCTCTTTGTATTTAAGAGTGAACTCTTCTACTGCAGATGCTTACATTCACTTCCCTCCTGGGGAAAGGGGGGTCAGCAGGAAGTAGATGGGTTTCTAAAACATATTTGTCAAGAGCTTCTCATGTGTTAAAGGTCTGCAATAATGTGTCAGGCCCAAGAAGTTGCTTACTCATTTATCTTGTGAGAAAAACGTCAGTCAGTCCCTTTTATGGAAATACAGGACTCTGTGCCCCAAAATCTGGCATGACTGGACTGGTCAGCTACCTTTTTCCTGCAGAGTCTTAACAGAAATCAAAACTGTCTCTACTGCTGTAAATGCTCTTGCCTTGCTTGTCAGCTGTCATAACACTCCAGTACACTGGGGAGATGCGAGGAAGTGCCGAATCTCCTGCGAAGTCTCCGTCCGTACCTTTGGTTTAGAACGTATGTGAGGAAATTGAACTTTATTCTGTCAGCAGGTAGGTATTTGCAAATCTAATTCATAAGGTGAAGGGCTGGCCACAAGACCTCCCCTGGGGCAGGGCACCAGGGGTCCTGGTGTTCCTGGGCGATCTCCTCAGGGTTGCAGAGCTTGGAGGATCTGGGTGAGCAGCCTGTGACTTTGTACAGCCATGGTTTTAATCACAGGGTGGCTGAGGTGGGAAGGGACCTCTGCGGGTCATCTGGTCCGACACCCCAGCTCAAGCAGGGCCACCTAGAGCTGGTTGTCCAGGATGAGGTCCAGATGACTTTTGAATAACTCCAAGGGTGGATTTCGTGGAGTACTTACTGTAAGCTCTGTTGCTTGCATCCGGTTGTGTGCTGCTTGGCTGCTGAGGTGCTTCTGTACTTCTGTTGCTGATAGTAAATGGTGTAAGTTCTGTGCTACACCAAATCCGGGCACAAACTTGGTAATTCCATGGTGGGAGCGAGTGTGCACCTCAAGCACAGAAGTCTGTTTGCTGTTATTATTTAAGGTATTGCTAAGCCTACAGATAATGATTTTTTTTGTGTGTGTGATTATCCTTTCAGACATCACAATATGTGATCCAGCTTAATCTGTAACCAAATCTGCTTTGTTTTTAAAGCTTCAGTATAATTTTCATGGTGGGACCTGACATTGTGGAGTGGGAATGATGGGCTTTTCTGGAAGGTTTGCTTTAAGAGTGCAAAAGGGCAGACTTGCCTCCTGAGGGAGGCTGGGAGTCACTCCAATCTAACTCGCTCACGTAAAGCTTTTATTTAGATTGGAAAATTACATATTAAAACTCTGTTTGAAACAGTCCTGTTCTGCACCGCAGCCTTTTATTCTCTTTTCCAGCTGTCGTCTGGCTGTACCTCAGTAGTATTTCTCCAGCGATTTTTGACAGGTTCAGTCTCTTAGCAGGGATCGGAGTCTCTAGAGAATGGCAGTGTAACAGGGATAAGTGGCTGAGTGTTAATCTCACTTGGAAATGTTCCTCTGTATTTGCAGAGCTTGGCCTGACTCATCCGAAGTCGATGCACTGCCCTACCTGTGCACTGGTTCTGGGGCGCTGGCTGCTGTGTCCTTTGGCCTGGACTCTTCCCGTAGGCTGGAAACGCTTTCACCTGTTATTGCTGGAGCTGACAAATGTGACTGCTTTGACCCCTGTTTGAGACACAAAACTTTGCCATAACTCAGGGATTTCTGCCTGGTGAAAATCGTATAACTGCTGTAGCAGGTATCTTCAAAAGGTAGTGGAGAATCTGTGCTCATACGGGGACTTCTGTCTGATATGAATGGGTTAAAATTCTTAACTGCGGTATCAGCTTGTCTAGTGGCAAAATATGCTGCAGTGTGGATCTGCTCCCTCACAAGATCCCAGGAAATTAGTCTGAGTTTATAATTGGATTGGGAGAACTGCTGTTTTTGCTAAGACGTGCGTCAGCTGTCTGAAAGGCTGTGGGCTGAGACTTTGGTTTAAGAGCAACACTAGCAGCCCAGTAATCCTTAACTGTAACGCTCAGATATGTTTATGTTGCAGGGTGATACGTCTTGGGAGAATACTGATAATTCTAAAAGTGTTTTGTTTTGTTCGTTTGGGTTGTGGTGTGTTTTTTCTTTTTTGTGTTTTTTTGTTTGTTTGTTTTGTTTTAATATGAGTAAATGAAGGCAGCATATACTATTAAGAAAATGCTGGAGAATATGTTTGTATACGAAGAACCATATCAGACAATGCTGTCGCATCAGGAAGAGCTAGTCCAGAGAAAGTATGTGGGGGAAGGCTGAAATAATGAGATTAATACGGTGGTGTTGAGGTGGGCTCTGCTAGAAGACAGCAAATGCCCAAACCCTTAAGCCACAGCCTTCTGACTGTGACTAACAGGGCTGCAGAAGCCTGTACTCATACTGTTCAGCAACTGCTGTAGCTGTGCAGCTCCATTCATGTCATGCACAAATCTTGGGGGCTGAAAGAGGTAACTGCTGTTGAAGGGAGAGAGCATAATGTGAAAATAGGAGCATGAATGGACTAATTTAAGGCTTGCTTAGTGTTTGGGCTTCTGTCCCATTGCTTCATGGCATCTTAATGCAGTTTTAAGGCCTTGGATCAGGTGCTGAAAGGCTTTGCTTGCCTGTGAACTGGTAAGACTTTGAAGATCAAATGGATGCTACAGAATCTAGATTGGCTTAAGATGCTTAAGTAGCTTTATAGCTTTTAAAATGGCTTATGGCCTATAAAGCTCAGTTGGATTGAGGAGTGGAGCCTGACTGTTGCTGCCTGATTGGGATCTACCTGGGAAGGATGGGGGTGAGGGAACACCTGGCTGGAAGTCTTTACCCCAGTCGCGGTTACTGGAAGGCCTCCAGTCAGTCTTGTCTGTTAGCAGACTGCAGAAAATGCACATTCCAACCAGGTATAGGCTGAGCACCCAGTTGAATCTTAACAATCAACCTTGACATAAGAGATTGGATCTTTTTGCTATGCCCCTGAAACAGCAAGCGCCTCCTCTCCCTTTCTGGCAGCAAACTCTTGCCCTCATCTTCCCTCATCCTCTTTTGTTTGCTGAATTAGGTGCTGGAGTCATGGTAGGCTTGCTGACAGCATGGGCTGTGGTGCACAGGTTTGGCATCTCTGTGCTTAAGCAGGACACAAATGCAGAATGTCCAAGATGGTGAAGTTTCTACGTATCAGCAGAACTCTAATTTAATTAGGTGCAGATCTTGTGGATTGGTTATTTAGGTGGCTTTATCCAAAGTATTGTTTGGATCTTGTCATAGGGCAGCCTCTGCGTTCCTCCAGTCTTGCGGGATTAGTGGTAGCCTTTCCATTTTGAATTTAACTCTTTGTATGAGACACTACTGAATACATAGCTTGGTTTCTTCAAAGCCAAGAGACGTTATTCAGTCATACTGGAGCAGGGTTTGCTTTCTTTAGGGAAAGAGGTATATAACAAACTATTGTTCTGCTAGACCTGAATGTGGGAAAAGCAGCTTCTCTGCAAGGCTACCATAACATCTTATCTTTGCTTAGGTACCAACAAGGCAGAAGTGCTTTAATACCCTGTCGCCTTACTTAAATTGCTGCTAGGGCCTTGGGCTAAGGTGGAAGCTGCCAATCTGGGTATCAGTTGGTATCCGAAGAAAGAGTGATGTCTGAGACTAGGCAGGCAAGGATCTGGTTAACAGTATTTGCTCAAACTTAACAGCTTTTCTAGCTGTGTGGAAGTTATCTCCTGTATGATTCATGATGTGCACAATTTGTGCTGACTGTTGGTGCTAAATAGTTGCCCAGGAAAACTTTAAGCACACTCTCTAACCTTAACAGAGGAGATTACAACATGATTAATGGTAGGAGTTGTGATGGTAATACTTTCCTGAGGCTTGCCGAGCCTTCCTGAGCCACGTTGTGACATTAAGTTGAACGTGCTGGTAATTAGTTCAAGCATCATTGACAGAAATTATCTACCTTCGTGCCAGTCTCTTGAACACCAGCTTCTAAAGTGGCAGAGATTACTTCAGTAGGAACTTGGTTTAGTTTTCCAGAGTTATTAAGGACAAATGAGTACTCGTTCTGAAACAGCAAAATCTTCAGTTTTAATCCCTTGCATAGCAAGCAAAACCTCCCTGCTACTTGTCTCTGGAGCAGGTGTGTCCTTAGGCTTCAAGATCTCTTCAGGTACTGCCTTGCAGCTGATATCTGCAGTAACAACCAAGGTACACCTGTAAAAGTTGAATTTGCTGTGCAGGGCAATGAACAAAGATACTTGAGCATGCAGAATAGATACTCTAAGCCACACAATAGAAGTCTAAACTTAAGCCTCAGCTCTAAAATGTGTATCTTGCACTGGGAAGGCAGGGTACATCTAGCAGGGTTTGGCTTTGGCCTCAGAGCCAGCTGCTTGTGCTCCAGATTACTATGGAGAGTGAGGAGGAGGAAGGCCACACAGTGGGATATTTGGTCCTGGGAGGGCCCTTTAGAAAGGCCTCATAATGAGCCTGTTTTCATCATGTAAAGAAATTTTGATTTGTGTTGTTGTCTAGCTGTGTTCAGACTGTTGAAAGCTGCCAAGCTTGTCAAAAAGCTTTATGCTGCAGAGCAAAACCTTTCTTGTCAATTCCGTGTGGCTTCTGTCTGTCATCCCCATCCTGCCTTCTTTCCTTGGGGCCATCATTTTACTTCAGAATGTCCCTTGGAGAGAAATTCATTCCTCTTCCCAAGAAAGGCACCTCACCGGTGTCCAGCAGGGCCTGTCTTCAGGCCGCCTTCAGCAGCCTGCGGGGAGCGCTGCCTCGCTCTGCCCTGCAGAGCTGGCCTGCAGTTCTTTCTCCTTACGGCCGGATTGGCTTGCGCTTCAGGGTGAAGACCATCACATTTCCCTAGGTGATGAGGAAGGAGCTTGTCCAGTGAGACAGCTCCTTCATCAGCAGGTGGGGTTTGTAGCTGAGAATGAGCGAGGAGCAGTGCTCCCGTTAACTCCTGCAGGTAAGAGAGCAGGAGGCCGATGTGTTTAGGCGGCTTGTTTGGGAGGTGCTAGAGCAACCCAGCTGTATGGTCACTATAAGGTAGATTAATCTTGAGCAAAGGGGGTAGTTTGAAGTAAGGAGTGCTTGCACGGTGTCTCTTTTGGTAATGATCTTAGGACAGTAATATTTTGAAAAGCTAGAGAATTGTCTTGGGTGACTTCTGGGCTTGTGCTCAGGCTATGCACAAGCCAGGGCGAAAGCTGAGTTCAGCCTCCCATGTGGAGGCTCAGATGTGTAACTCTGCAAACTTTGCCTGTAAGCCAGAGGTGTGTTGTAGTGGTGGGCTAGAACAGTGTGCTGTTCTCTCTGACTGCACTGATGATGTGTTGGAGCGTTTGGCCAGCACGCACTTGTGTCTGCAGTGGTGAACAAGACTGGCAATCCAGACGTCTGTAGGACCGTGGAACCACCTTTGCACATTAAAGATTCAGGAAGAGTACCAGATTTTTTTATTTTCTTTTTTTAATAGATGCTATGGGGTAAAACTCGATGCAGGGAGTTTCCTGTAAATGACAAGAATGCAAGTGTTGACTCCAGTAAATGCAGTTGGCCAGGAAGTGGTATTCCCATTTGTTGGCAGGGATGAACAGGTTTTTGGATGGGGTTCTTTTTCCTGTAATAGCTACTTCCAGCTGTTGTAGCATGCTAACATTGACTAGTGTTACACTGAATTATTCTCCAGGGTTGGGAAAAAGTCCTAGGTGGTACAGCCTGTGTCAGGAGAGTGATGGTCAAAAACACCCAGCTCTTCCCGTGTGCCACATCCGATAACTTGTCACTTGCTTAATCCAGTTAGTACAACTGCTGCCTGAGCCTTTTGTACAGAAGGCAGTCCTTGTCTGCTGAGTTACACGGGAGAAGGCTGCACAGCTATTCTTATTAGTGTGCTTGGTTAATAGAGAGTATGTGATTACTGTAGCCACATTACAGTTCTCTCCTGCCTCTCGATGCTTAAAGTAGAATCTGTGACCAAAGCTTTGACCTTTGTCAAGGTGAACTTTGCAGTATTTTTGGCAGATGCTGTAGCCACGTGTCAGAAATACAGAGAGGCATTGTATTTTCCTCTTTTCAGTGGGTTTGCAAAATAGCAGAGACCTGTGTTTCAGGCTCCAGCACACTCATTGTTATGAGCCTGCAGGTAGTCTGCCTCAGAAACCAACGCAGGTCTGCAGTCTGGAGGAACTGCTCCGTAAGTAGCTGGAAGGTCTGTTCCTGCGCCTGCTGACTGCAGCGCAAATGGGAAGTTAAAACCCCAGCAGTGGTACATTTTCTTTTTGTATTTCCAGGGAATACACTGCCCAGGCTTGGCTTGGGTATGTGGCAAAGTTCCTTCATTTCTAAGGCTTTGAGAGGAGGGTGGTGTCTTTAAACATCACTGTTACGGTGGAGAAAAAGATAAACTTCCATTTGATTTTGGCCCTCTCTGTGCAGGCTGTAGTGAAGAACCCAGGTGAAGATGGGTTGGGAGCAAATTGTTGCTCGGGTATAAAGGTGATCTATGCTGCTAGTAAGCTTGTTTTCTTCAGTGAAAGAAGCTGACCTTGGAAGGAGAAATAAATGTAGTGAAACGCTGCAAAACTGTGCTGAGTGCCTCTTTTAGGTAAGAAGCACTTCTGCTTCCTAGGGCTAAATCTTAACCCCCCAGCATGAAGTCAGATGGCTTACGCAAGTTGATCTTTCTTCATAGTGTATGTGTCAAAACAGAAATACATTTCATCAGGACCATGCATTCCAGTGTTACTGGTTCCTTGCCTGTCTGCTCTAAATGGCTCTGGCTGAAGCACCAAGAACATAGAGCAGTGTACTTTATTAAGCTTAAAAAAAGAAAGCAACAACAACAAAACCCCAAAAAACCCCACCCAGATATGTTTAGCCTCATGGGCAAAAATCATAATGCACATCAGCACTTTCCTAAAAAAACCTCGGTGGTGTTTATAGCGTAGCCTTCAGAGATGAGTGCTGTGTTCTCGTGTTCTGAGCTTGCACTGCATTGTGATACGTGGGCAGCAGAGACTGGGTGCTGGCTACTGGTTGTATTACACTGGTGGGAGCAGCTGGAGAAATAGTTATGCACACAGAATTTTCCATTAATCAGAGGAAAAAGTCCTACACAGATGGTATATAGGATAGATTACGGCTAGTAATCCTTTTGTGTCCTAGAAGATTAAGGATATCCTGGTGTAACTGCAGTCAGCTGACCTTTTTTTATTTAAATGACTGAAAATTCTTGATGCAATTCTGCAGAGGACCCAGTCTCTTCCAGAAGCCATGAATAGTGTGCTGTGAATGTTTGTTAAAGGAACGGTCTGTTTAAGTCCAGCCCCAGTTATAAATTTACAGGAGTTTAACTTCGTGCCATGTAAACAGCAGCAGCAGCTACAAGATGGATAAGAAATCACTTGCTAGACGGCTCTATGAAATCTAACAGAGGTGCAAGAGAGCTGAATTTTGTGGGGTGGTACAGTGAGTGTCATGTGAAGATACGGAGGATTTCTGAATCCTGCTGTCCGGGTTGCCCCAGAAAGCAAAGATGAATGCTTCGGTGGAAGAAGAGGGTGGCTGCACACTCTGAATTTTCTGGCATGGATCTGTATGAGGATTACAAATCACCCTTCGATTTCAATGCTGGAGTGAACAGAAATTATCTTTACCTGTCGCCTGGCATAAACCTTTCTCCACCTGGATCACCGACACTGGCGAAGTCTGGTAACTTACTGCTCTTTCTTTTTAAAAACCTCTACATGGAAAGTTTAGTGAATAATATCTGGGAAAAAAAGAACTTTTCAAATTAAGAATCTGTCAGATTTGCCTGAAATGCAGGTGTAAATGAGGGTAGAAGTTGACTTGCTGTTAACTCTGGTAGCTTATTAGCTTTGGTGTATCATGTAGGTAGTATCTCATTTACCAGCTTTAACTTATTTCTTACTCAGTGGAAAGGCAGTTTGAGGGAAAATGAAACGAACAAAAAATTAGGAACAAAAGCGCAACTTCTGCAAGGTTAGGGCAGTTGGCCTAGTTTGACTATTAGGTTTTTTTTGAGGGGGGAGGTAGGAATTGCGTATTTAGACCGTCCAGAGCTCTGAAGTCATACTGACATCTGCTCTTGCCTTAGTACTGAAAATATCACTGATTAACAAAGATGCTCTCTAAAACCTTTCCTCTGTTCCACCCAGCATTTAGATTGCTGTGAATCTTATGTCTGCAGATAATTAATGTACTTGCACGCCCCTGGGGAAGGGGCTGTTGGGTGCTGCAGAGGCATCCATCTAGTGCTTAACCCTGCTGATGTGTAGCTGGTAACCTGTTGTACAGAACACCTACAGCCATGCCTACCACCACATCCCAGTCTGGCTTTACCACTTTTCCTGCTGGGTGTGATCTTTCAACTTAATTAAAAATATAGAAAGCTTAGCCTGGCTTCAGGTGTGACAAAGCAAGGCAAAGTTACAAAGATAGTGACTTTTTTTTTTTTTTGCTGGGCTCATTCTTTAAAATCTTATAAACGTACATCTTTTGGGGAACCTCTGTGTGAACTAAAACAACCCCCCTTGTGAACTAGATGAGCAAGGGACCTCTGGGGAACAGGGCCTGGCTTTCACTTCTGCAATTACTGCATCTCTCACCTCTACTAAAGCAGGGGGAGCAGTCCTTTGGATCTGGTGGTGGGACACCACCATAAACACCAACCTTTGCTGGGCTTTTTTTCTTTTTCATTCACTTTGAATGAATATATGGTTAGTGTTTGGGAGAAGCCCAAGAAGTTCCTCCCTCAAGTTGAAGAAATATGTCTTGCTTTGGCTTTTTCACAGAGATAAATGGAAAGCACTTAGATTTGATCTTTCTTATATATTGCAAAATATCCTCTGTAGCGCTGTACATTACTCAAATGTTGGAGTGACCTTATAATTTTGTAACAGCTTGTTCTCCTGAACTCTGACAAGCACCTTTATTCTTGAGCTTTGCCAGCTGTATAGTGGTTGCCAAATAGGCTCGTTCTGAGTGTCTGACACAGAATATGTCCATCTAAAGAGAAACCCTTGTGAAGGCCAACCCTGCCCCGTCCCGAAGGCTGTGCATCTGAAATGACCAGTACTGCCTTAAACGGCTGATGTTTACTGCTAACCTCTGAATTCAGGCCAGAAAGAGGTAGGAATTTCTGGTCAAAATACAGCATGAACTTGGCTTGAAACCAACCAAAGCAAACCCCAAAACAGAAAACCTGAGTATAAATTGAATGACTCTAATGCTTTGCCTACTTCGGCTGAATTATAGAGACTTAAGTACTATTTCCCTGAATGTGATCTGTGGAGTCCTGATTAACTACCTTGTTCATGTCTTTATATGGTTCACTTAAGTAGATCTAATAAACTGCTGGGATAATATATTAATCTTAGAAATATAGACACCTAAAAACCGACCTTAAAACTAGGTAAGTTTTCACAATACTAGATGAATCTTCCTATTTTTTTCCCAACACAATTTTTGCTCTGTTTAAGAGTTTGAGACATGAATTGCTCAGCTCAACTTGATTATAGCAATCACAGTACTAAACAACTTGATTTAAAGTCCTTTGCAGCTCTAAAGATGTGAGAGAACTGGCTTAGTGAAAGAACATAACAAGAGTTCTGCTGGTGAACAGAGAAGACCACAAGTGAGAAACATCCTCCTAATAACACATTGAGCCAAAGTATTTCCGTCCTTTGGCTAACTGCTATTTCCCTGGTTTCTTGCCCACATCCCACAAAAATACAAGGTGGGCTGTGCACCCTTCCAGACAAAGCTTGCTCAAAGCCAGGGTCTTGTTGTTGGTCAGCCCTAGTTTACGTGATATATTTAGGTTGTAGCCACATCATTGTGAAAGCCCGTGGATTGTTATCTGTGTAGACAACCGCTTCTTGGTCAGGCTGCCCGGCACAGCTGTCCCATAGCACTGGTGAACCCTGTGTCCTGCAAGTATTGAAGTGAACCAAGAAATAGGAGCAAAGCAAGCAGAGGGGTGAACAGGAACAGGGGATGAGAGGGGCGGTGTTTGCATACTTCAAATGGAGCTAAAGGAATAGTCATAAATGGGAGGGGGCAGATGGCAAGGAGAGGAAGGCATGGTGAGATGTACAGGGTGAGGTATGGAGGACTGAGTAGCAGTGATTTCCTGTCTTCCTAGAGATCTAGAAATGGGGAGGGGATGAGAGATCATTCCTTTGCGTCTTAGCATTGTGTTTTATGTTCATTGTAGGAAACAAGCAGCCCAAATTCCCTTCATACACCAGTTTTCCAAAGAGAAGATACCTTCACAAAACAGAAGGTATTGCTGTGGGAGACAATCTCACATGTTTCCCTACTGCTGGATTCACTTGGTCTATTTTTGGTGAGATAATCCAGCTGACTCTTCATAACCAGATTGAACAGACTTTCGGCTGGATGTGCTAATGCTCGGGGGTCAGCTCAGTCTGAAATGGCTTTTGCAACAGCAACCTCTGTGGTCCCCGAAGGGGCTGCAGATGGAGAACAAGGTCAAGAGTTGGAGACTAATGTGCTGGGGGTCATAGAGTGTCAGTGGAAAATGCAGTTTAAATTGTTAGCCTTCCTTCAGTGTAGGCATATATAATTAATAGGATAAATAGCAATTTGACAAAAAGATATGTCATTCTTAACCATTTGATGTTAAGAAAAGGAAGTATGTTGATGTGTAAAACAAAAATTATCTGATTGTGAGACATGAGCCATAGTCCTTTTTTTGGTGCGGTAGTGCTGTGCTTTGGTTTGGGCATTAGATCCAAACTCTTTTTCTGCCCTGGATTCCTGCCAGAAAATAGTGTATTGGGAAACCTGTAGGAACTACAAGACACATGTAAACCTCTGGAAAAACCTGGTTTAGATTTCATAAATAAACGCAGAACGGGATGTTAGTTGCTTTCTATATGCTTCCTTCTCGGCATACTCTGTGGTAACTTAACCAGGTGCAGATGTTCTGCCTGTGTAGCAGTGTGCTTCTAGGGGACGAGTGTTCTGGACACAAATACAGGCAGAAAACATACTGGTTTGGAAAAAAAAACTGTGGAATTGAGCTTTACCTGAGTTTAGTAACTTGATCAAGGACAAGACCTCTTCTTTTCTTAGGCTTGACAGCTGCCGGGAGCATGTTTCATAGAATACCTACAACTAATTACAGACTCAGAATCTTTTTTCCCCATCTTTTCAGTTGATTGTGATGTAGCTATTTGATATTAAACCTCACAATGAAATCATAGTGCTGGGCTCATCGCACATTAATGAGTTTTTGGATTCCCAGACCAAATGGTATTGTATAGTGCCATCAGAAGCTGCGGAAATTAGGATGGAATTTTATCTGGTTAATTACTGTAGTGACTATTAAGGGAACGTTACTTAATATGTCCTCAACTTGTTTGAATTATATATTTCTATGTATATATATATATACACACATACATACATACACTCTCTCTCCTTAAAAACAGTCCTCCTGGGTTTTTTTCCTTCTGTATAAAGATTTTTATCTCATTTAATTTTTACTATCTATAAAGCTATTTTACCATTTGAATAGAGAATTAATTCTGGGAGTCTACAGCCATTCCAGCATCCAGTCTCTCTGCAGACTGATCTCTTTGCAAATTAGAACAGGAGTCCTTAATTCTGGCAAACTGTATGTTTACGTGTCAGCTACAAAGATTCAAAATGGGAAATCTTTTGCTGGAAAATCTGTTTGTTGTATTAAAAGGTGTTTAAAGTGATCTTACTGCAAGTGCTAAGGACTGAGAATAAATGAATCTTTGAAGTTAGTGCATCGTAGTAACTTAATAATATCTTTCTCCTTCCATTCCGCGATGGTGTGAAGGTGAAAGTTGAGGAAGACCATAGGAATGTTTGGGATTCATACAGATGAGTTTGGCAGTTTTGGTTTCTGGATTTGGAAGGGGAAGGGGCAGCAGTGTGAGTGGATGCACATCCTCATCGGTCCCTTCTCAGCACTCCACTGCGCTCTCTGAATGGGTGGCCTTTTGTTCCCAAGCTCCTTCTCTGGGCTCCTTATCTGTCTTAATATCCACAAACCAGACAGCAGCGACTTAGTTCTAGTTCCACAATATCTGCAAGGAACAGAGAGGGTGAGCAGGTGCAGGGGAAGAGTTTGTACTTGCAGTGCAACCCTTTTCTCTGCTGTTGCTGAGCTTGCTTGATGCCGTGACTGCTCCCAGTATGCGGAGAATGGGCATTTTTAAGTCCAGTCCAGACAGCAGTGAGGAGGGAGCCTCTGCTTTCCTCTTGAACACCTGCAGTGCTTCCAGAGTTTCTGTGCCACTTGAGCAAGAGAGAGCAGAAAGCACATGGACGCTTGGTCAAAGCCTGCGTAGGAACCACTGTTTGGGACTAAGCATTCAGCGCTGTGGTTTCTGTCGGAGTAGTGGGATGTGTTGTTCTGAGCATGTTTCCAGTCTCCTGTTACAGCAGCAATTGCAATTTTATTGAGTTTTAGTGCAACTTTGTAGAACGAAACAGCCAGTAAAATGCCTCTGTGTTCCTGTACACTGTAATACTTGGGGAGCGTAACTTTGGTCTCTTCTCATCAGTTTTCTTTGTGCACTGGCACAAAAGGGCTGTGTGTATTAACATTAGCTGCTGTCTGGCAGACATGTTGGTGATCTGATTTTTAATGTTTTATTCACCCGAAGGGCTGCTGAGAAGTGACTCCATACCGGAGGTTGGAGAGGATGCTGCTGCTACAGTTGGTATGGCAGAAACACTCTCAGAAGAAGAACAGGATGAGCTAAGAAAAGAGCTTGCTAAGGTAAATCTCTTGCAAATAGCTCTTAAACTAGTTTTGAGAATGAAAAGCTGGGATAATGCTGTCTTTGAACACACAGTTAATGCTTTGCATATTTATTATGGGAGTGTGTAAAGCTGGGTATGGCACTCCTGTGTATTGGGGGGAAGGAAAGGGAGGGTTTCAAGGAGAAAAGAACATCCAGTTCTAGTTATGGGGGATTAAGCTAGGAGTGCTGAGAGTACAGATCTTAAACCAAGATGCATAAATGCCTAGCCCTTTTTTCCCTTAAGTGTGAAGGGGGTAAATAAGCTGTCAAAGATAACGTGGTTGGAAGCCGAAACCAAATACTGTCTCAACTGGTGTGCGGTAACTAAAGCTGTTGTTTTCATGCAGGATGCTTTGTAGTGATATCTGTGTTTTGCTAATGTCTAACCATGTAACTATTCTTGTCCATACTTCATATAAAAGAAATCTTTTTAAGAGCGAGTTAAAGTAGTATTTCCTCCAAGGAGCTTAAATGAGCAGGCAGCCTGATGCCCTGAAGTAGAGTGGTCTGATCTGGATAAGGAGGTAGGGCTGGGTGTGTGCCTTGGCTGTTGGACAGACGGCCTTGGTGCCCCTGTCACATCTGAGTAGCCCACAGAACAGCATCGCAAAACTGTTGTGGTACCTTTGAGATCTGGTCGTGCTTCTGTGAGAGGCTTAAGTGACATCTGTGTAAAGAAGGAAGTGTACAAACAATACAGA
The DNA here is from genome assembly GCA_013399365.1 of Pampusana beccarii. NCBI lineage: Eukaryota > Metazoa > Chordata > Aves > Columbiformes > Columbidae > Pampusana > Pampusana beccarii. The sequence continues at coordinate 97,256 of VWYH01002317.1, read as the reverse complement.
TTTCTAGCTGCTGAATAGGTGCTGTGTGGGGATTTGTTTTGTTTTGTGTTTTTTTGGTTTTTTTTTTTAATTATCATTTATTTATTAATTGTTTAAATTGCTCACTATTTCCCCCCCTGCTCTGGGGAAGGCACTCCTGTGGCTGGATCCAGCCTGCAGGTGCTGGCTTAAGCCGCAAAAGAACCTTTCTATTCAAGCAAGGAGACGAAACTTGTGTATGTGTCAGACATACTCTGAGCTTCCTGATACTTGTCATACATTGTCATCTCCTCTGACGTGGAAGGAGAATACAGGCTTGGCAATTGTCCCAGGTTTGACTACTCGTCAAGCTTTAAATAGGCTAATGTTGTCTAAAGGTGGTGATTTCTAACTGTACAGTATTTTAGTTACCAGCTTCCTTGTGCATATTGCAGTAACAGAGCTAGCTGCAGGTAGGTTACTTTTTCACTGACTGACTCTTGTAGACTATGTTGGATTTCCCTTTTAGTATTTAGAAACAATTGTCAGGCAATGGTAAAAACACGTTAGCCCCCCATTACTGATTCCCAGCAGCTATTTAATAAATATATAGTTAAATGGCTGGGCATATTGCTTGCTAATTTACGTCTTATCAATTCTGCTGCCATAGGTGGAAGAGGAAATCCAGACGCTCTCACAAGTGCTAGCTGCCAAAGAGAAGCATCTAGCAGAAATCAAGAGAAAGCTGGGAATTAACTCATTACAGGAACTAAAGCAGAACATTACCAAAAGCTGGCAAGATGTTACATCAACCACAGCGTATGTACCAGTTCATGATGATTGTCTCAGCTGTCGAGTTCTTGTGTCATGTCTAAACCCTCTGTTCTTGTGAAACGAGTATAGATATCACAAAGTCAAGTTGTACTAAAACTTATCTGGATAAATCACCATAGATATTTTTCAAGAAGGCCACTATTAGCCATATCATCTTATGCACAATAAGAATGGTTTACCATAATATGGGCGATTCTAATATACTTTTTGTTTGATAGATCTGAGATACCGTTACTGAGATACCAAGGTGTCCTAAATCCATCAGAATGCCCTTCTTTTCCAGCCTGAAAAATTGTTGTAAACTGAGCTCATGCAGGAAGAGTGCAAAGTCACAGTTAATGTTCTTGCCAAACACAACTGTTATCTTAAGGTCTAGAGTGCACTGCCTTCTGCAGTTAATGCCAACACTGAACGTAAGAGGATGTGCCTCAAGCTTTTTATGGTGAAGTTTATTGACAAAAGAATTCGGTATAAGATTTTAGATGTTTGACACAAAAAATAGACCGCTGTTCTTTTTCAGTGTGTGTGCATGGTGGTGGTTTCTTTTTTGTTTGTTTGGCTTTGGTTTTTTTTAAGTCCTACAATAGCAGAGAGCATCTGTTCTGGGGGTGGGGTTGCAGGTACATGTTGGTGAACCTGGTCTGAAATCTGAGGTGTCAGAGATGCTGTAGCCAGAAGGGCCTGCGATAGCTCAGAATAATCTTTTAAATAACTTGTTCATTTGACCCCAAAGCTGAAGTGTACCTCTGGGTTTGATACAAATTTACATACACTAAAAGGTTCCCTCTGTGTTCTATTAAAATAACTACAGACTTCATTTTTTTTGAACACAGGTACAAGAAAACATCAGAAACTCTGTCTCAGGCTGGTCAGAAGGCTTCTGCTGCTTTTTCATCTGTTGGTTCAGTCATTACCAAGAAGTTTGAAGATGTCAGGTAGGTTTCTTTAGCTTTTCCCGAGTGGTTGCATTTTTGACTTAAGCAGATGATCACTGAAATAAATTTATGCTGTTAAAGTACTTAGCATTTCTAAACATTAATCTATCAAGAACCATTGGCATCTGTTTTAGGAGAGCTGAGTGACTTTTTTGCAAAATCTGCTTGTGTGTCCTCACTGATGCAGAGGAGTTCTGTGGTGTGTATTTTAAATATGCAAGAGAAGCAACGTGTGCCATTACCTCTACTGCTACTGTTATTTTTCGGGTAGGATTGCAGGTGGCAGTGTCCCCATCTGCCTCTGTGCAATGCACATAGCACTGTCATCGCTGTTCTCCAATTTGCTCAGCTTGTGGAATACCACATTTAAACAACTCGTGTCTTTAACTGTGGTTTGGTTTTGTTGTTTGGTGTGGGGTTTTTTTGTTTGCTTTGTTTCTGTCTTGTGTGGATTCCTTTCAGGTGTGTTTTATTTCCGTGTAAGTTATTCTATCTCATAGCAGTGGCTTGATTTTATTACCTTTTTAATAGACTATTGGCACTTTTCAATTCTTAAATATCGGCATACAACATATTCTGACTTTGTGTCAAATGACATAGTCCTTCAAATTAGGTAGGTTTGGTGGCAATTTTTAGCACTATTGTGACCTGCATGCAAAACTCTTCCTGTATGCAATCCAGTTATATGCTTAGCTTACAATTTTTTTATTATGTAATTTTTACTACTGGAACATCTACAACCACTCATTTCTGCTTGGAACTTGTTGTGAATAGTGGATCAAACTTATTTTTACATTATTAGACAACTAAAAATTCACATATTCTAACAGAATATTGCTGCATTGGAAAGCAGTGTAATAAAATCAGCCCTTTTGTTTTGGAGTGCTGCCATTAACCTCCTTCTTGCTTTCTGAAGTCTAGTGAGAAAACACTTTGAGGTGCAGCTACACAGTTACATATTTTCTTCAGATTTATCAGAACTTCCTTTCTCTCTTTAATGCTTACTCTGGCATTGTGCAGACTACAGGCATTTTCACATTCCTTTAGGTAAGGTGGGCGCAAGAATTGTTCTGAAACTAAGCATGTAGTCAGACTGTCTCCATTAAAATCTTTAAATAAGTTTTGTCTGTAAAAGGTAATTTATTTTTTTCTCTGGTGTCAGTTAATGTAAAACTAAAGCTCTTTAATGTCAGGGAAGATGTTTCTTCATGTTCACCTGGTAACTATCCCAAAACACGAAATTTTGAGAATCCATAACAATCAATTAGTCTGTCTTCCTTGTAAGAAAGGAATACGTAAAAATGATTCTGCGAGGTTTTTTTTGTAGAGAGACAGGATATGGTTTTGAGGTCAATGGCATGCAGAATTCCCCCTTCTCTGTGTGTGTACAGTGTTTGTGCCTTGAGGGAGTAGAATTTTTCCCTTTTCTGTGTCAATTACAATGGTTGTTTAGCATTGTGACTAATCACTAGAGTCTAAATGTAAAATAGTTTATGCATTCTTCGTTCATAGTTTGTCCAGTGAAACAGTCCTTACTTTTGAGTTGATTACCTCAGCAGCTCCAGACACTGAGTATTTTAATTGCCTTGTCTGTGTTGCCTTTTATCTGCCTACTCTAAGCAAATACTCAATATTAAGTTTTCAGTAGTTAAAATTCCTGTTTAGCAACTTCTGTCCTTTGCTTCTTATCCCATCTACGCACACTTCTGCATCTGGCTTCATCTTTTCTGCACTCCTCCACTAACCAGCCAACGACAGCAGCAGGGTCTCTGTGGAGATGTAGGATCTGGCTCCCAGAACACTAACTGGGAGCTGTGGCCCTGGGGCAGTGCCTGGGGAGGAGATGGGCAGTGGCTCAGGATGCTGTCAGGACTCTGATGGGATCTCGGTTTGCTGGAGTTTAGGAATAGCAGCCTGTCTGAAATAGCTCCCCTTCAGCATCAGTAAGACCAAAGGAGCCTGGAAGATGTCTCTCTATCTTTTGGATGCAGAGTTCAGCTACTCACTTAACAGGTTCACCTTCCTTAAGGCTATGGTGATCCCCTACTCATATTAAGACTATTGTGTTTGACAAGGACAAGCAGAGACTCATAGCTCTCCTCTGGCTTCAGGAATATAATACCATAAAAGAAGAGTGTCCTAATTACTCAAGTTAGTGGCTAGGTGGGTCTTGAGTACTCTTTATCTGAAACTGGGCCACTGGGAGGAAATGTAACAGGGCCAGAGGAGTCCACGCTCTTGGTGTGCTTCTCATGGGGAATCACAGTAATGGAAATTCACTCATGGTTATAAATTCAGCAGCGGCTGGTTTAAAAAAGAAAAAACTAAACCACCCCAAACCAACCAACCAACTAAAACCTGTGAAGAATTAGAAGAATTAGTACTGTTCAAGATCTTACTTGCACCTAAACAGGAAATTAGAAACCTTAAGATCTTAGTTGTACTTAACCAGGAGATTAAAAAACTTGGAATTTTTTGCTTTCATGAGGACCAAGTTCATCTGGGATTCAACCAGTGAATTCAGGTCCCAGGATTATGTGACTGCTCAAGTGGTGTCTACTTTTAAGACCGCACAAGTCTGAACTTCAGAAAGTTTTAGATGCCCAAGTTCTTTTCTGGAAATGAGAATCGATGGGCCTGATACATATCTGAACAAATTCTGAATATGCAGGTGCAATTTTATTCTTAAACTCTTATGTGGCTTCTTCATCATGGCTTCACTTTTTCTATACTGTTTTAGCTTAGGGACTTCTCAGCTGTGATGGCATGATTTCTTCTGCATCAGACCATTTCCACATATTCCATGCATCAAACATCACATGCGTGTCTTCATTCTTGCACTGCAAAGTGATTTTGGAGGGAGTTGCGAAAGGGACTGAGGCAGGTGGTGGAGCTGTGAGCTTGGCAAGTACTGAAATAGAGAGGAAGAGAGAGGGTTGGCAGGGCAGAGTCAGTGCATTAATGCTTCCTTTTTGTGGTTGTTTCCTCTCCTCCTTGTTATGCTGAAAATGAACCCTGTTCCTTCTTAGGTTTCTCTTAATACCTTTATTCTCCTTTATAAGAACGTCTTGAACTCTTGACGAGCTAGCCATCCTTGCATAGGCAACATCATTATATATGAAAAACAGCAGTAGTTCCAAAATGTAGCACTCTGCAAATTTCTGAGCAATCATGACTTTGCACTTAGCTCCTCTTGCACTGCATCTGTGTTATGGAGCAGAAGTCCTCATCTTTGCCCTGTTCTGAGATTGCAGAATAACATTATTTGCTTACTTTGGAAATCTGATATGATGATGGGCTCCTAAATATCATCATGTATCAGCTGGAAACCTAACTATTAACAAAAGCAAATAACTAGTGCTTATGCACTCTTAAGACGGTGTTTTCCAGGCAGGGACCCTGACATACCTCCTTGTGCATTTTCGAAATGTGAGGCAAGGTGCAGCTATACAAATAATTGTGTAAAGCATAAGAAAGCATTTAATGCAGTACAAAATACATGGAGGGCTGGAGAGCAATTTATTGTGCCTTTTTTGGTTTTATATTTTTTTAAAGCTAGGGGTTTTCTTGTGCGCCTTGTGAAAAGAGCTTCTCTTCTTCAAGCCACCCAACTTGATGGCCTAGTTGAGTGAGCGCTTTGATGTGGCATTCTGTCATTTGTGAAAAGAAATACAAGTTCTCTTCTTTGTAAAGTTTTTAAAGACTTAATCGTGCTTCTTTGCACTACTTGCAGAACAGGTGATTTGATATTAAAAAAAAAATCAACTGGATTTATATAAACCAGATCATTCTGTGATAAAACTATATACTAGCTTATTGTGACATTTCGCAAAATGGATACTGAGTATATGCAAGTGTATTGTACAACAGCAAGTAAATCCTTCATGAACGTACAAATAGTTCTTCCATTAAATGATCTCTATGAGACTAAATGAAACTTCCCTAGACACCTCTTAAAAGATCTGCAGTACACCATAGGTTGTTGCTTTTCAGTCTGAGCAGGTCTACAGATTGTAAATATATATGGGGAAAAGAAGGTAACTTTCATGCTCTTTAGCCTTAAACTTCTTGCAGGAGGCACATCTTACAGGCTGAGGGGAAGTGGCTGAGCACGACTGGACAAAGAGAACTAGTTAGTATCAGCCTAGTTCTGTACTAAAACTTGGCACATAGCAAAACCAGAACTTCTAGTAATCCACATCACAGCGTGAGGAATATAAATTACACGCCAGAAGACAGCTTCTGTGTGCTCTGGAAAAGCTTGTGGAAGCCAAACGGTCCATGAAGTTGAAACACAGCAGAAATGGGGCTGGGGAAAGGGGTGAAACATGGCCACACATCACCGATGTGGGTCAGGACAGCAGCTGGCCTTGGCCTGTCTGATTGCTGGTGTACTGTACCTACTGACCAACATTCAGCCCTGCGTCAGCCTGAAGGGATCCCAACCTTAAGGGCATTTCTTACGTGTGTAGTTTTTTCTATCACTGTATTTTACTGGTGGGCCTCCCAAAGAATCTCTTAAAACTCATTCAGCAGTGAATACGGAACCTTTTTGCTTCTGCAAGTGTATCTTCCATTGTGTGTAAATACGGATTGGAGTTTTGGAAATGCATCAAATATGAGAGTCCTGCCACCCCCAGCAATTGCCTGGAAAGTGTTCTCTTGAAAGACATCATAAAGCCCAGCCGAAATTTGACATTCCAAATATAGTTAGGAAAAACTGTGATCATCAGTTTTTCTAACTTACTATTATGATATTTGACAAGAAACATTTAAAATATAAGACTAATTTGCATCAAGAGCAAACAGTGATCATTCTAGAATATGGAACTAAATTAGATTCCAGATGGTCTTGAAGTTATTTGGGAGCTCCTAGATCTGTATCCAGCCACCTTCTAGGAGTTAGGTATGCGTTGTCATGAAACAAACAGTAACTGTATAGCAACACTGGCAGGTTACAGAAATCCTCCATGAATTTCAGAACAGAGCAGAGACCAGGACTTTCTCCCTGCCCCCAGCATAAACCTGACCTTGAATACAGATTGATGTGGTTGCTCTCCCTAGATAATTTATATTGACGAGTAGATAATTTGTATTAGTGAGTATGGAAATCTTACACCCAGTTGAAATGGAAGCCTTTTGAACGTAGGAGTGGTTCTTTCAGTAAGAAGATTAGCTGATTGATAAGACTCATGAGCATTCACTTTCTACATGATATCATCAAAACTGTAAATGCAGCATGTCTGTCACTGCTTGAGAACCTGAATGAGTACACAGACGGTTGCAGCTAAGCAGAATATATACTAACAAGCATGGCACTTGAGTCTTTCTAAAAAGAAAAAATGTTGCTGCTTTTGCTCTGTTGTACTTGTGTGTATGCATGGCTAAGCAGTTTAAAAAAGCAAATTCAAGCAGTTACTGTATAAGACTGTATCGGACTGTTCGGCTATTTCCCAAATACAGTATGTGGAAGTCAGCTCTCTAAGCCAATTTATTCTCGGTCTGTCACTTAAACTAACTTTTCGCTTTCTTTTTTCTTAATGCTGGCATTTAGTATACGCTCCATACAACATTCAATTAGCATGCCTATTATGAGGTAATGTATGCATAGTCCAGCTGTTTGGTTTATTTATTTTCATGTACGGGATCAAGTTAAATTGAACTTAAGTCAACTAACATAGATTAAAAAAAAACCAAAACAAAACAAAAACAAACCCCAAACCTTTGTAATGGGTTTCCTGTACTACCACATAGGATAAAAATTGTTTCTGCTTAATGATGGTGGTTATCACACATCTGGAATGTGACCAAGTGCACTTTCCTGCTCTTTGGAGAACTATAACAACTTCTCCCTGCCTGTAAGAAATGTAATACTACTAAATGATTCCAAGGTTCGAAGGCAATAGCTTGGCATCTGTTGTAGAACAACGAAAGTGAGTAAAAATACTGTGGTTTAACAAAAAAGTCTCTTGCTGACTTGTTTGCCTTTTCTCTCCTCTTGCTTGGCACTGTCCCTCTCCACCTCTGGAGGGAGTCTGGTTTGATATATGTATATGTCACACTGTGCTTTCCCAAATGAAAGAGTGCTGCTAAGTGTGGGTGACCTACAGAAATGCCAAGCAAAAGGAGAAGGGAAACTTAAGACCTCTTTTGGAAAAAACCCTCTTGTCTTTAGTCTTTATATAATAACTCTTTTTTGAGTCCTGGTCCACTGAAGGCAAGCGTTTTCCATCCTGTCTGAAGGCAGGTGTACAAGCTATTGCACAAATCTGCAAATGGCAGCGACAGCTAGTCGAAGCATTAAGCCACTCTTCTGACCCTAATAAATAATACACTGCCCCTCAGCACTGAAAATCCCAAGCTGTCCTGCTCTTCATATGCAGAACTTACCATTTGTAATCACAGCTGTCTCCAGCAGTTAAAAGGCAAGGGGAAGTCTGCCTTAAATTTAACATGTTGGCAGAAAAAGCCACTGCGAAACGTGTTTTTTTTAATTGAGCACACACAGCCTATTAAACTAGTTTTCCTACAAGGGAGAAAACTCTGATGACAAGTGTTCTTCAGCAATCATGTACTAGGCTAACCAGAAGCGATGACTCAGCTTTCCTGGACAAGTCCTTTAAGGCAGAAACCTGTTTGAAATCACTGGGAATTATAAACTAAACCTAAAATACTTGCTAGTTCTCCCTTCTGTGTTGTGATGAAAGATCCTAATGCTGAGCCTGGCAATGCTTAGTTGCCAAAGATACAAATGGGCTGTAACTTGAGTGTGTTTGAATTTTAGTTTTGTAGTTTGTAGTTTCGTGGTTTGAATTTTAGTTTTGTAGTACTTCCAGATCTGAACTATTTTCAGGCTACCCTCAAAACCAGGAAGGAGTCCCAAACAAACAAAACTCATGTTGACATTGGAAAAAAGCAACTGTCTGCTTGTTTTCTGATACTTATAGACTAACCAGAGAATGGTTTTAATTCTGTGGTTCCTTTTTTTTTTTTAATTTTCCTAGAAATTCTCCTACTTTCAAATCCTTTGAGGAAAAAGTTGAAAACTTAAAGGTAAGTATTAATTAAAATGCCTTGGTGAATGTAGAGAAAAGACAGGAGTGGACTCTGGGTAGCCTGCTTTTTAGATATTGGTAAACTGATGAAGGTGTTTCGGTTACATCTTTTAAGTACCATGGAAATGGTTTCTCTGCCTAATTATTTGATTATTAAAAATGGGCTTCCTGCACCTCTTACGGGAGGATGCCTTTAATTAGGACTACCAGCTAGCTAACTTGCACAAACAGCTGGTGTGACATACCTAGTATTTTGTATCCAAAATGGTCTAGGCTTTTATTTCTATGCATTACTAAAGACTGTATCCTACACAGGACTATGGCTTGGGATGTTTCTCTTATTCCTGGCATAAAATATGCAGGGTCTTTGTAATTTAATTTAAAATTTACTCACAAAAGCCTCGGGTGCTAGAAACAACAATTAATAGCTTTTCCAGGATGAGAAGCATGCAAGTGATAGCACGGGGAACCAGGATTCCCTTGCAAACTAATTGGCATTAACATTCCTGCCATCCCACAGGGTATATACATAACTGTAGAGGGAAGTGAAAAGCCAAACTCGGGACCTGGAGAAGGTAAAATAGTTGCTGTGCTCCACTAAACATCTCAATAATTGCTTTTGAGACTGAAAACTGTTCAAGGTTCTTCCTTGAGCAATACAGCAGCAAGTTTTAACTCAGAATCTTTCAAAGCCCGAATGGCTTGAAGGCCTGCAGTGTGCCTGGGTCCATTTTTAACTGAGAACATGTCAACCTTCAGACTCCTTGGAGTCAGGGCTGCTTCATGTTTTGTGTATCTCGAAGTCAAAGGGAGACTGCTTTGTTCATCTGCTGCTGGTGATTGTTTTCTCCATGACACTTACAGATTTGTCTTTATAGAGCATAGTGGGAGTAGCCCAATCCTGGAAAAGCTCCTCTGCTGAAAAGAGTTATTGAGCTTGTTCATGCAGAGGTACTGGGGTTTATCCAGTTAACCACGTTTGACATGCCAGGTAACTGCAATTGTATGCTGAAGCTCTGCCTGTGTTCTAGTTTAAAGTTGGAGGAAGCAAACACGCTGGGGGAGACTTCGGAGAAGTTCTCAACTCTGCTGCCAACGCCAGTGCCACAGAAACTATTGCAGAACAGACACAGGAGGAGACCCACTGAGATTCCTGCCGCTGTCCTGCTACCCACTGCCAGATGCTGCAAGCGAAAACTAAGCACACCTGTAACATTCTTTGCGCTCTTTCCACCAGATGTGCTTTTATTTAGCATGTAGCTGTTTCACTGGATTAACTGATACCAAGCTTGTTTGTGGGTTCAAAATATTTTTGAAACTTAAAATACATTGTTTGGGGTTTTGTGTGGGAAGGGGAATTTTTATGCCTTTCAAGCATTTGAAGGACTTATCTATAATTTGAAGGCAACCTTTAAAATATAGCAATGAAAACCTCTTTTGAGAAGTTAATTATACTGTACATATACTGTGGATACATAATTTCTTTTGAATCTGTAACTACTGCTCAATTTAATCATTTTGAATCTACTGCTGCTGCCAAACTGAAGCTTGTTCCTTCGCTCCCTCATGATTATTTTGGTTAAGTGTTGGCTGCACAGGACACTGGCCTAGGAGGATCACTCCCAGATAAAGGACGGACTTCTGCTCTAGCAGGCTTTACACAAGTTATTCACAGCAAGATTTACACATGGGTGGGAACATACTGTCTTATGAGTGTGTTCCTCATGCAACAGAAGCAGGTAGGGTTATAGGTAATATCTAAAATTTGTTGATCTGTCTGTGGATTATTAACCTAGGAAACTTCTGACCGTTGCAAACAGAAGGAAGATGCCTCGTAGTGCTGGTGTGGTTCAGTTACAGTAACATTTTCAGTCTTGTTTTTTGTCCATGATGTTAATGTGGTAAGATACACTCTTCTGAACTTTTGATCCGTCGTGACTAGATTCATCTTAATTCACCCATGATGGTGTCATATTTACACTAACAAAGCATGGACTACAAGAATAAGCCTGAGCACAAAAGTGCTTCTTTATTCGGTGTCAAGAGAATTGCTCTCAAAGGCTGATGTTGTTTCCCTTGTAGGCTGACCACTGAAAACATCTGCTACACAGTCTTTTTTCTTTTTCATGTTAAAGGCCTGTACTACTAGCAGCCCTGTCCCTGTTTAATACCCCAGAAATCTCCTTTGAGAGGTGCACCTTGTCATACTCTTACAAGATCTGTTCTACGTGTTGCTTTATCTGATGTTCTCTTCAAATTCCTTGTGTTTTGTATGTTTCTGGCGCATGGTGTCAGTAAGGTTAGAACTTATGGCAAGTGTTTTATCACCCTGCTTAGAACTGGAAACAAGTTTTGAAACATTTGTGTGAAATCCATGAGACTTCCAACTACCACAAGAAGCTGGCTCCTGACAACCTGTTTAGCATGTCAGATGTAGTATATATGCTTAATTACATGTGAGAAGCTTAATAAAAACCTGTATGTGAGGAATGTATTGTCTTGTGAATACGGAAGATGATGTAAATAAGTAGGAAATTTGTATTAGTAATCAAACCGCTCCTTTAAGTTTGGTTTCAAAGTAGTGGTGATGTCTGCTGCTGTACTAGGGGGGATCTGCATAGATGAGCTTTTCTAGCATAGACAAGTCCTAGAGAGACTTCTAGTGGTGTATGTAGAATTAATCTGCCCTGATTACAGTGGGAAGTTCAGAATTTGGGTTAGAGGCGTGCCCTCAGCCTTTGACAGCTGCACCTTAACAAAGGTACAGAGAACTGAAGGGCATTATAGGGTCTGTACCATGTAGGGCAGGTCCTTCTAGCACAGGGTCCTTGTTGTGTGGGTTCTTTTCTCAGCTATATAATGGACAAACAGATGGTTCATCTGGTGCGGAGCGGTGCTTTCTCGGTACGAAGGAAGGTTTTTTATTTTCCAGACCAAGTGGCTGAGGGCTGGGTCCCTCCTCTGCCCGCAGGCCGCTCCCGGGCGCGGGCAGCCCCGGCTCTTCGTCCCCGCTCGGTGGGACCTGCCGGGCTGTCCGTGTTCTTGAGGCAGCCGACACCCGTTTCCCGTTCCCGGACCGGCTCCTGGGGCCGCTGCCCAGCCCGGCGGGGCCGCGGGGTTCGCTCCTTGCCCTCGCCCGCCGCTCCGCCGGGCACAGGGGGTTCCGGGCCGCCCGCCTGCGCGGCCCCGCCCGGGACGGAGCGGCAG